>CM062818.1:1508044687-1508351055 GCA_031772625.1 Pinus tabuliformis
GGTCTTGACTTCGTTGGTGAAAGTCATCCCCCCTCCTATGCCCAACATAGATGGATCTTTGACTGCCAAAGATTATTTTAGAAAGTGGATAGAAGCCATACCCTCAAGATAGGCTACTCACATTGTTATAATAAGTTTTCTTGAGGCAAACATTCTTTCCAGAATTAGTTGCCCAACCAAAATCATTACAAACAATGCAGCAGCCTTTAAATCAAAGAGGATGATTGATTTCTACAACAAATATCATATAACCCCGGGTCACTCCACAACCTACTATCCCCAAGGAAATGGACTAGCAGGGTCTTCCAAAAAGAGCTTAGTGAATATCATCAAAAAATTGTTGGAAGATAACAAGAAAACCTGGAACAAGAGGCTAGTAAATGCCTTGTCGGTAGATAGGCTGACCTCAAAGAAATCGAATGGCACCAATCCTTTTCAGCTAGTGTATGGAATGGAGGCCATTTTCCCATCATCTTTGGGAACACCGGTGATGAAGTTGCTCCAAGAAACACAGGTTGTGACAAATGATATTCAAAGGAGGATCAACCAGATAATTCAGGAGAGAATCAAGAAAGATTTTGACAAAAGGACTAAGGCCGAAGATTTCTATCTTGGAGATAAAATTTTGAAATGCGACTCAAGAAGGGAGGATAAAGGTAAACATGGGAAGTTCGACTTCCTATGGAAAGGTCATTACATCATTTATGCTTTCAAGGTTAATAATGCTTTTTTACTCAAAGAATTGGATGGTGTAGAAGTAGAAGGAGGACCAGTTAATTGTCGAATGCTTAAGCACTACATAGATCCCAGACATTGATTTCACAAATTACTTGTACATATTTTATTCTTCAAAATTTGTGTTGATTGGATGGTAATTTTGGAGTTGAAGCCCGAAGAGAAGGCCTTAAGCTTCAAAAGTTTCACTGTCATAAATATCAATAAGACAACAAAGTAAAATGGAAAAGTTGCAGAGTAAAATCACAGTAATTCAAAAGGCCATTGATGTACTAGTTCTTGACATTTGGCCAGGAAATTCCATCCCCAAGTGGAGCCATTGTTACGTTCCTATACCAATAGGAGTCATAATTTTTGAATGGCTGAGGTCAAATCTGTAATATGTACATACCTTTGCTTTCTGCAAATGTTTTTCATATTCAACAAATAAAAAAAGTTAAAAAATGTAAAGAGGGTATGTCCTAAAATAAAAATCAAAGGACAAAAAGAATAAAAAAGGTCAAAAGAGATAAAAAAATGAACCCCAAGAAAGAAAAAAAGACCATCAAAGTGTGCAAGTCAAAATGCCACTACTATTTACTTTTGATGCAAAATAAAAGATTTTGTGCAGCTTGTTACCTTGGCCACAATCCATGGATGGTCAAAATGTTTAAACTTGGCTATTTCATGTTTTCAATTTTTATGATTAGAGATAGAGAATAAAATCTGACCAAACTGTTTAATCTTGGAAGATAAGTAGATCGGTAGAGTAAATAAAAGGAGCTCAACTATTTAATCTGAGCCCTTGGATGTAATAAGGTTAAAATTAGATAGATTACTTTTGTAAAAGAAAAGAAAAGTTTTGATAAAGGGTTTGCTAGCTTAAGTGCATCCTAATGAAGAGAAGTAAAAATGGTAGGATTAGTAGATGGGTAAGTAGAAGAATGGTTGTAGAACTGCAATGATTGATTAGATAAGATCATATTATTCACCTTCATCATCAAATTTATAAGTATGGATGAAAATTGAGCATTTACAAAAGTACACAAATTCAATTGATTAACGGCCCTCGGTCATTACATTTTCCAGTTAACTAATTTCCAAGAAAAATCTTAAAGTACCCAAAATCTTAAGTCAAAGGGGCTCAGAGCATTTCTCTGACTTTTGGAGGGACCGGACCCTTCACCTAAAGACTTATAGATCCTAAGTACTAAAATACCCCTCATAAACATTACCCTTCTTCACTTCAGCTCATTTTCCCTAAGGTTTAAACATTATTTTTCCCAAGGAAAAGCCATTACCCCCATAAAAACCCCTTTTTCACAAAAACCCACAAATATACATTTAGCCTAAGTTTTTATGTTTTCTATGTGAAAAGAAAAAACAAATTGCAAAGAATTCATTTTACACTTAGCACTAAAACATTCTCTACCTTCGTTCATATTAACTTTTAACTTTATTTATATATTAACTCCCGAGAAAATAACCCTTTTCCCCTATGTATTTATTAAAACCCCTTAATATTAATATCCCGTCCCAAAGTTTGAAACATAAACTTTATAATAAACCCCTACCCTGATAAAATGAATTAATTAACCGATCTGTGGTTAATTAATAATCGACCTCCGCCAATGAAATCACCCCCGATGCCCTTAATCTGCCATAATCCATTGATTAACTTAATCCTACCACTCTTAAACCTCTGTCAGGCCCCTCCATTAAACCTCATGTCAAAACTCCGCCCCAATCACTGTACGATCAGGCCCCATTTGATCCGATGGTTGACGATCATATCGGGTAGCCTCCGAAGGTCAAACTTTACCCGCCCGATGTGAGTGGTTTCAATTTGGACCCCGATGCTACGTGTCGCCCAATAAATGGCATCGAGCGACCTCCCCCCGAAACCGCCCCAACCCAAAAGCGGAGCGATCCAAACCCGCTTACCGCCTTCCACTAGATGACAAAAACGTCTCATCCCCCACTTAAGTCCAAATGTACCATTCCCTGTGTACCCACCAAATTGGTTGACTTTACAAATAAAACTAAAAAAACTCATTGTTTTTAGTCTTATCATGAAAAAGACGCTCAAACCTCCATGCAAGCACCAGAGTACGTGCAACCATCAACCCATGTCCAACTACTAACTTGCTGAAGCTGCTGAACTTCCAAACCACTCTTCAGTCACATATGCCTCCTACAAACTGTGCACGCTCACCCATCAACCCATTCAGGGCTAAAACTAGGTATTTACCTAAAACCACTGAGAAACATTGTTTAATTCCCAAACCCGTTACTCAATTGCTTTAAGTTATTAAGTAATTAAGTAAAACAATTTCCCAGCAATCCTAAACTACTCTGTATTGAACCAATTTTCCCCCAATTTGACCGAAAACCTTTCGCCCCCATCCTTGAAACCACAAGAACCAAGGATGGATTTTCCAGTTGCACTGAATGTCCTACCAATTACTACTCCCCACTGGGACTTAGACCATCTCCCTTTAGCAGACAAATACTTTCAAATCAAAGACACCTCTATGGTGAGCACCAGTATAGCAGCAATAATGTTGCAACTCCTAGGCTACCTTCTTTACTCTTATCAACCCAGTAGTTCGTAACAAACTTGGAAGCGACAGTGTTGTATGCACAAGTACTCATTCTTACTACAGGTTGTCACTTGGTCAGCCGACGCAAGATCACTAGGAGCTCAAGCCAACTTCTATGGATTCCAGAAGAAGCTCTAGATGTGATGAAAGGAAAGAAAGATAGATGTTATTCCAAGTGCAGAAAGGAGAAACACTGAAATGTAAAGCAAATCAAGCAAATCCAACTTAACCAACTAATCCTACTTTTGCAGAAAGCACTATGAAAACCATGAAAATAATTCCATTTATCTATTCAAAGAAGTAAACAACATCTAACTAATCTATTTCTAGAAGTAAATGAGCAAAAAACATCTTTTTGGATTTTTATGTATTTTCATGTGAATTTGACATGTAGGTGATTTATTGTTTGTGAATGTGGCAGCGAATAGGTGGTGTTGAAAGGTGTTTTTGGGGCTTGAGAGGATGTAGGATGGTGTGGTTGGATCCTAAGAGGTCTTAGGTGGCCTTTTGGAGGCTTTTCCCAAACTCGTCCTTCAAAACAAAGCCTACAGGAAAATCTACAGGAGGACATAGCAAATCTACAGGAGGAAAACAACATTCTACAAGAGGCCTACAGGAGGAGGCCGAGAATAGTTTTGGCTATTTTGAAGGTGTGAGAGTGGTGGAAAAGGTGGATGAAGGTTGGAATGAAGTGTTGGGTCACCTAGGGTCTACCAAGAATAATTAGGAGAGAGAATGATGATTGGATTTTCTCAAGGAGAGAGGAAGAAATTCTATGGAAAATGCAGGAAACTAGGGCAGAATTGAGGGTAGACTTGGGCGACCTGTAGGGCATGGATTAGATGGACGATGGGATGGTTGATAAGCTGACCTACTATTAGAAGATATCTGCTACATAGAAAATTGATAGTCAACCAATGAGATAAATCAAGCGATGAAATAAGTGCATCTAGAAAAATAGAGTTTTGCATCAAACTAATCTAAGTTGTGATCTATGAAAGAAAATGTTGAGAAATGCTGCAAGAAAGGAAAGAATGAAAGGGGACTATTTTAAATGAAGAAGTGAGCATGATGAAGAAGTTCCAAAGCAAAGAAAAACTAGACTATTAACCAACTAGAAAGTTGTAAACACTAGAAGTCCTATCAATGAGGAAAATCTGTGTATTTGGGGCAGCAAGAGGCTCTTTTCCTCAAATCATGGTCCCAAAGGGAGGAAGAGAGTCCAAGGCATTGTTGCTAGCCTTTTGAATCTTTTGTTTACCACTGCTTAACCTGCTATAGAAATCACAAATGGAAGCAAACTACTGGATCATCAAAAGCAACCTATTCTTAACCATGAAAGAAATTCATCTACAAACAATCTAATCTATAACTAAAATAAAACCTACAAATACAAGTAAAGAGGAGCTTGGCTACTTGGATTGGGCCCTAACCCAAGAGCTTCAACCCTCTGAGGTAACTCAGTGCTAACTCAAAAAGGATTCCATCTTTATTTCCAAAATAATAACAAGATTACATGAAACTATCAAAATAATAAGCTCGAAGTTTAGCAAAGTTGACATAAGAAAAAAGTACAACAAAAATCCAACAAAAATCTGACCCTAGTGAGGCCTTAGGCCTCTCTAATTATACAAATGAAGCTACCAACACCTTCCTTAAAATTAGGGAGGCTTGGCTCCCAAAACTCGAGATAGTCATTAGCCATCCTCCACTTGATCGGCTGCCTTCTAGTGAATGATTGGGCTGCCTGTACTCTGAGCTGAAGGAAGGGGAATTCGAAGTGAGGAGTAATAAATGAGGGGGATTCCCTCCTATAAGTCCTCCCCTTTGTCCACTTCGAGTTATTGCTACCATTTGTCCACTGGATCCTTGACTTTGACCACAAATTTCATCAATAATCTGCATTAAACACATATTAGACCTCATGGCATCATAACTAACTCAACTCACTCTATAAGCATAAATATAATTAGAAAATCATACAATGAGCTAAGAGAATCATTGATTTTACTAGGTTAGGAGGTAAATGAGCCCATATAATTATCCATTTATGAGGCTCATCACTCTGTTCATGAATCCCCACTAAAGTTATACTGCAGGTATAGAGACCAATACTTAAACCATGCAGACAAAATAGATCTTTTGGAACCAAGTTTTCCCAAGTACCAATTCCCTAGAATTCATATCTTCCCTGAAATTGTCCACTATTTCCATATGAACTATAGTCCCAGCCAAAGAGCAGTGATGACTCCTGACCATATTGTATTATTCACCATCATTGTTGAATCCATCAATGAAATGCTGCAGTTGCAACCAGGGCAAAACCTGGACCCCATTTTTGTTGGAGACTTGCTTGACAAATTCCCTACAATCACCTCCATCAAACTTGCTCAGTTATTCTATACCTTCATTAGGGAAGAGCAATACATTCCAAAGGACCATCCCCCATACATGTGGACCATATTCTCTGAACTTGGTCGAGACATCATAGCAATGATATCTAGTGTGTTAGGCCAGACTACCAGTGAGTTCGTTGATGAGATTATTATAGCCTTCATGTCAATTTACACTCTTGGACGATCCCCTTCTATCATGTTTGATTATGCCAATTTCATTGTAGATAAAATGCATGATCAATTCATGAGAATGGACAATGAAAGAGTATTCAAATACTCTTCAACTTTATATCATATTTTCCTATACTATCAAGCTAATAAATTCCCATTTACACTTCAAAAGCTTGATACAAGAGGCAACCCTAGATCAATAGTCTTCTAGACCCCATTAATCCACCAATATGACTCTCCATATACTTATAAGGATTTCATAGATATTTTTGTGCACCTAGTGGCAACTATGTTGTTAGGAAGTCCTCCCCCCAGAATCAATGCAAATATCAGGAGGGTCCTACAGCTGTCCAAACAATATAAAGTGGGAGATTGGTACTTGTACCAAAATCACATTGAAATCAGAATATATGGCTGTGAGTTAGCACCCTACAAATGACCAAGATACCTCCCCATGAGATTATTTTCTCTGGAGTACTATAGAAAAATGATTAATTCAGATGAGGTACATTTTGTAAAGGCCAAGAAGAAAGCTCAACTTAGAATAAAAGACCAGCTTGGCCCCTTTATACGTAATAGTAGGGAAGTTGGAAAGGAAGCAGAAGAAATCCTTCAAAGGTTCAAACTAAAACAAAGCTTCATATGGGGATATGACCCTTTTGATTTCATCTGCAATAGAAGACAAAAGAACAAATTGTCTCCCTATATCCACCACAAAATTCTTGAGATAGAACAATATGCAAATCAACTAGGATGGGTGGAGAACACTCTAGTAGACAGAGATAACATAAAATTTGTTGTCAATAATGTGTTGATTGATCTAGAAATAATACTTAATGAATATTCCTTTGTACAGGTGCCAGGAGAATCCCAATCCCAAAGGGAAACACAAGAACACAATGAGCAACAAGCAGAAGAAGGACCTCAAGAGCAAGAAGAATCAGAGCAACCAGACATATCAGAAGAGCTGGCTCAGCCAAAACACATCATGAGTACTCCTCCTATTGTACAAACTCCTCTAAATGAGGAGAAGAATCCCAAAAGAGACAGGGAGGAGGCCACTCCTTCTAGCAGACCTATTTCACAGACTTATGTCAAAAGGCAAAGGTTAAATCCTTTTTCAGAGCAAGAGTTCACAGAGGAAACAGTTGGAACCACAGGTACAGAAAGAGTAGAGAGCAGGTAGGCCACTCCCTCTGGAGGTACACAAGAACCTTCCACTACACAGGCTCAAATGCTGGAAAGACAACAGAGCATGCAAGTATCCTCATTCAGGGCTCCAACTGGCTAGGACTAGGACATTAGAGAGAAATACAAAGAGATAAATGCTAGAAATGAAAGGTTGAAGGCCCAGAGCTATGCAAAATACCTTAAAATGGCTCCCACTAATAAAACAAGGCTAATGTCATCCTTTGATGTAAAAGAAGGTAAGATGGAAATGACTTTCATGAAGCCTACCACACAATAGCCCAGGTCTATAACAGATTACTTGAAGACAGATTTTGAGGTGCTAGTGAAGGATATACATCCTATCGACCAAATAGAGTTGCACAAACAAACCGGGGAAATGGTCTATTCCACATTGAATAGTAAGGCCATTGAACCACATCAACTACAAAATTCGTTGAATAATATATCAGCGCAATTCCAACTAGAAAAGGCCTCCTCATAGGCCAAGGATACCAGGATAAATTCCTTATAAGACTTAATCATAGAGTTGGGGCATGACCCCAAGGATGTAAATGCTGTAGAAAAGCTAATAAAAAATAAAAATGATGACATAGTTAGCTTGAAAAAGCAGCCCAAAATCTCTCATCTACATCATCCACAAGAAGGTGAAGTACTAGAAACACAAAAGGAACAGGGAGATGTTATGTACTTAGTCCTTAAGCTGAATGATCAATTAAAGTAAACCGAGAAAGAGCTAGACAAATTGATTCAGTCTAAACAGAGTGAGTTGGCCACCACTCCATAGACTGTCATTCCTACAGTCTCTACAGTAGTGCCCTCTACATTGCCTTCTTCCTTAGCACCAACAGATCCACAAACTACAGCTATGCCAATCAGAGATACATCTACAAGCACAGGCACATCTACAGAGAAGACAACTAAATTAGTAAAAGCCATGGAGGAAATGACCATCCAGGCTACAGAGCTTAAACAACTTAGAGAAAAAGTGTCAAGTTTGGAAACTGATTGCAAACTTGCACAAATACAACAGAAAGAAGAAGCTCAAAATATTCAAAGAATGGGTGAAAGGATAAAAATCCTTGAAATGGACTTGACATTGCAACAGCCAGTAGGATATATAAATGAAATGCTCTGGGCCAACATCATTGACTCTGTCAATGATGTTTGGCCATTAATTCAAATAATTTTTCAGCAGACTGAACTGCTAAAATTGGCCACCGAAGCAATTTACAAGACAAGAGAAGAGATGGGAGACAAGCCTGAAGAGACCAACCAACTAATAACACTCTTGAAGAGCAAGAAAATGTCTCATCTGGATGAAATGGGCATACAAGATAGGACAAGGACCATCATAGAAATCAAGAAGATTCTTACTAAAAGGAACCTTATGCTCAATCTTGAGAAGAAATGCCAAAGCATCCAAGTTGATATTGATAGATTCATGATAAAATTTGGTATTTTGAGAGAAAAAGACCTCCCCAGTCCTATGGTCATCCATGACAAGATTATGACCCAAGAGGACTACGTTGAAAGACTAAACAAGTTGGCCAACAACCAAGCTAGTACTTCAGGGGTAAAATCTCTGCCCACAGGAAAGGTATTGTATGATAATCTGGAAAATATGTTTTTCCTAGAGCATGAGGTAAAGCACCTATTTGTCAACAAGCCAAATTTTTCCAAGTACACCGAAGCTGATGAGATATATAGAAAGATGCTAAAGATGAAATTACCTAAAGGTGAATGGTGGATAAAATTAACAGATTTACTATAAAGTTACTGTAGTAAATCCATATGACAGCCAGGTAAAACAGGTGAAAGGGTCAAAGTGTAGCAGGTAAAGAGTATCAGTAGTTTGAAGACATAATTGATTCCATCACATAGATATCAAGCAACTGAAAGAGCCAAATTCAAATTACAACAGCCAGCATAATCAAAATAAAAGGGAAACAAGAAGTAGTTTTCATCTGTCTCTATCTTCATGTTTGAAGATATTTTTGATTTCCTAGAATAATTCTCATATTGTTATGACATATTTTGTAACATTTTTTGTATAAATAATTCACATTTCGAAGTAATTAGGGTGGATTAAAAGACATTTCATATAAAGTTAAGGAGCTATTGTAATCAAGACTGGACTGGCTTGCTAGGTCATGAAATAAAGCTAAAGACATTTCACAGGATTCTTGTGCATAGTGGAAACCAAAAAAGTATTATCTCTTCATGTTATAACTATTCACATGTTTCTCTATGAAATCTGAATAGTAAACAAGGAATGATATTTCAGAATTAGCTTTAATTCTCTTTGTCTTGACTATTTACTTTCTCATTGTTTTCTACTAAACTATCTTAGTCTGGGAATTCTTAATTGCTCCCTTACTTCCGTAGTTTCCCTCCTTTGGTCCATAGTAAAGGATTCTTAGTTTCCCTTTGCTATTGATCTCCTTTTGTTCTTCATCTTGATCCTGGTTTAAGGATTCTTCATTGCCCTTTTACCCTGGTGAGGATTACCTCATCCATTTGAACTTGCAGATTTGCTTTTTGTTGTTCTAGCTTGCCCTATGAACTCCTCCTTTAGTAATTGATCTGCTCCAGTTAAGCCACTGTTTGATTGACTCCATAGCGCAATGGCTTGAATACTTGCTCTGCCCATCTATTCCCTTAATTCCACCACCCAATCAAAACCAAAACATCATGAACACTAAGAACTAGCTTGAAATCCCACCCAAAACAAAGTTAAATTATAAAGAGAGAGCCCTATCTTGACTTAGGTTGGCTAGAACCCATGTATAAAAGATTAAGTTTGTGGTTACCTTGGATTATTCCTTTATCTTATAACTTCTAGGGAGGACTTCTAAGTGATAACACACTCATCATCTGTCTCTTCTCTCAGACAAGGGCGTATGTGAATTATGTATCCCATGATGATGATTGGTCAATCCCCCCTATACTTCAAACCCAAGAATCGGAATGACATACACCTTGTGGCCATTACAGTTCCACTCAATGTTTAGGTAACTAGGTATCCACTTTTTAGATCCTAGGAGAGGTAATTCTCCCCGACCCTCCTAGTACATCTAATAGTTTTGACTCTAGTGCCACTATTCGTCCCCACCTTAGAGAACTTCTACAATCTCAAATCACTCCAGATCACCCCAAGGATGATCAAATTAATCATTCCTCCACCTTACATCAACAACGCAATCCCTTATACATTTTTTTGTTCAACCATAATGTTGCCTAAGTGAGCATCAATTCAATGTATTCAAAGCCACTCCTTGGTATGGTGACCCCATGTATGCGAACCTATAATTTATTGTATTTGACTCATATATGTAGTATCACTCCACCATTTCCTTTCTCCTACTGCACTCATCCATTCTTCCCATAAGAAGACACCTATAAGCAATAAATGGTGACACCACAAAATCATGCATAATCTCATTATGTATCAAAATATCCATCATAAGTGTTTATATTCAACGATTTTAAATACATATGGAATTTTGATAGCATGCAATAACCATACATGCAAAAATTGGGGGCGCAAATGCCCCTTTATCTACTCATAATCCTCTAGGGGATCTCGTGCCAGTAGGGTTGAATGCTCTTATCCCTTATTTGAGAACTTGGAACACAATTGTACTCCAAAAACTCATCTGACTAGGGGAATCATTCCCACCTTTGCATACCTAATCAGTCCTCCCCATCATTATATGCTGAGCATTGAAGGATGTAACTAGGTTTGGTCTTCATATTTACATTTGAGTCAAAGAATGAAAAATAAATTATTATTATTATTATGACTTATTAAAGCATGGGTTTCATGCTTGGTTCATGATATTTTAGGTAAAAGCCCCCATTGAGAACTTCTAGGATTTATTCTGAGTCATTAGAGTCATTGTCCATTTAAGGAGACCCTTCCTAGGCCTTTGAATCATGTAAAAGGGTTTATTATGAAGTAAATTAAGGTATTTGTCACCTCCACACCAAGTCAACCTCAATAAGATCAAGTCAACCTCAAACTGGGTAATTTGACCTCACCTAATGCCTATATATACAAGAAGTTCGATTTCATTTAGAGACATCAACTCAAGAAGTTTGATCTACATTAAAGAGGTGTAGAAAGGTGTGGAATTCAAGGCTAAGAAGGAAGAAATATAAGTTGAATGTTTTGGGTTATCTCTCTCTTATGCGAAGTTACTAGGCTAGTCGCTAGATTAAAGTTTTACTACAAGAAGGATTTAAGTTCTCAAAGTGTTTGATCATATTTTTACTGCTAGAAGGGTCGAAGTTTTGAAAGTATGGGGTCAAATATTCTACTACTCAAAGGTCAATATTCTAGATTTTCTGGGTTGAATTGCTACTGCTACAAGGTTGAATATCTAGGTTGAAGTTACTGGAAGGAGAGGTTGTCTTGTTGGTTGGAGTAGGTCTGTGTCTAGGTTGAAGAGTCTTAGATTATCTCATCTTAACTACTAAAGGAAGAATTTTGATTGGTTTTTCCCCTAGATAGTTGTTTTTCACTGATAGAGTTCCTACATCTTATGTCTCTTGTTCTTGTGATCTTCATACATATATAATTTGGTAATTTATTGATGAAATATAATATAAAAAATATATAAAAGAAGCTAATATAATTCACAAGTAATTATCAAGAAAGAGAAATCTAGCCCTAACTCTACTAGCTTTGATTTCTCAACATGGTTTCAGAGATAAAGTCGGGAAAAATTGGAGATCACTCTATTCACTTGAAATAGAGGGCTACTCCCTCTATGATAAGAAACTTGAAAATGGGGTTCAACATCACAGGAAACTAGATAAAAAGGGTAATCTACAACTTATTCATGAAGTCAAAGGCAAAGGGTTTTTGGTTATACTCACATGTTCACTCAATGATGACAATGCATGTATTATTGATAGTTGAGCATCAAGGCACATGACAGGAGATAAAAAAACAACTTGATGCTCTATCAAAAGAACAATATTATCATGTAGGGGAATTGGGAAACAAAAGAAGCTATGTTGTTAAAGGCCTGGGATCAAATTCTTTAAAGCTGGACAATGGAGAAAAGCTACATCTCAACAATATACTATATGTTCCAGTCTTGAAAAAGAATTTACTTTCAATTTCTTTCTTAGAAGATGAAGGCGATAGAGTTTATTTTTTACATGGAAAGGTTTTAACTTGGGGTAAATATTCGAGCATCGATAAAGCTAGAGTCATTGGAATTCATGAAGGAAGTTTATATAGAGTTTTGCAACCATCTTCCCGAGCCCTACTTCACATGGAAATCAATCACATTGAACTATTGCATAGAAGATAAGGTCATTTACATTACAATGTTATTCTCTCTCTCAAAAAATTTGTAAATGGAATTCCCAATATTAAATAAGATCGTGAAGGAATATACAAGGGATGTGCCTTAGGAAAGAATATAAGAAAACCATTTACAAGAAGTGACACAAAGTCTAAAGAAATATTGGACCTCATCCAATCAGATGTATGTGAGTCTGTGTCCAAAACATCACTTGGAGGTCATCTCTATTATGTAACCTTCATTGACGATCACTCTATAAAGAAATTGCTCTATCCACTCAAAAAAAGGATGAAGTATTTTAAAAGTTGAAGGAATTCACGTTTAAAGTAGAGACTTTAAACAAAATAAGAATAAAGACTTTAATATTCGATAATGGTAAATAATACACTTGAAAAGAAATAATTTCATATTGCAAAGAAGTAGGAATTAAGAGGGAGCTCATTATTCTTTACAATCCTGAACAAAATGTAGTTGTAGAAAGGAAGAATAGTATACTTGAAGAATGTATTCAAAAAATGATCTTTGATGAAGAAATTCCAAAATTTCTATGGGGAGAAGTTGCAATGGCTGATGTATATATTAAAAATACAAGTCCTCATAGAATGCTGAATAATATGAAACCCAAAGAAGCACTCACGTGAAGGAATCTTGGACAATCTATGAATCTTTGGATGTCCTCCTTATATCCATGTTCCAAAAGAAAAATGAAAGAATATGCCATATGCAAGCATTAAAGGGATATTTTTTGGAAATATTATTTCTTTAAAAACATATAGAATGTACATCAAAGAAGGAAGACACATTAAAGTAAGTAGAGACATTATATTTATTGAAAATCGTTCCTACAAAATATCCAAAGATATTCCTATTGATTCTGATTATGAATACATATCTCTATTCCAAGGAGAAGAGCACCACAAAAATCCTACTACAAATCAAGAAGAAGAAGAAGTGGTACCAAGTGAGAATATGCAACTTGTGATCATACCTGACACAAGGAAAAGGAAAAATTGGTTAAAAATTGCTCTTGAAGATGCCGAGGGACATGGAGCTATGAAAGGAACCTCTAGAGAAAGTAAAATACCAAAGATATGTTCTTGATATGTTGCATACATGACAAATCTAGTAGAAGGTTAACCAACTACTTTTGAGGAAGATGCTCATCAAGAAGTATGGAAGAAAGCTATGAAGGAAGAATATTGATCCATCATGAAGAATGGGGTTTGGGAAATTGTTCCCAGACCTATTGACACATCAGTTGTCACTTCCAAATGGATCTACAAGATCAAAAATGATATTGATGGAAGCATAGATAAGTAAAAAGTTAGATTCATTTCTAGGGTTTTCTCTCAAAATGGAGGCATAGACTATGAAGAAACCTTTGCACCTACCGTAAGGTATAGTACAATAAGATATTTGGTTTCATTGGCTACAAAAATGGTGGAATATCCATCAAATGGATGTGAAAGCAACATTTCTGAATGGATGCATAGATGAAGAAGTATATATTGAACAACCTAAAGGATTTGAAATAAATGGCAAAGACACTCATGTGTGTAGACTTAGGAAGGCCCTGTATGGTTTGAAGCAATCTCCTAGGGCATGGTATGCAAGAATATACCTTCTAAGAATCGGGTTCATAGAATGTTTAGCTCATCCAAATATTTATGTCAAGGTTGTGGATAATGAGACAATCATTATTCTACTATATGTAGATGAACTATTTATTGCTGGTGTAGAGCGAAGGATACAAGAATACAAGAAGATGCTAAAAATCTAATTTGGGATGAAGGATCTAGGTCTAATGCATTATTACCTAAGATTGGAAGTATGGTAGAAACCTAGTGAAAACTCTTTGGAGCAAGGAAGGTATATAATCAAGTTGTTACAAAAATTTAGTATGATGGATTCTAAGCCCATGACTACTCCCATAATCACCAATCTCATGAAGCTAAGAAGCTCTGACTCAAGTCTCATAGATCCTACTTCCTATCAAAAATTGGTGGGTTGTCTAATGTATCTAGTAAATAGACGAGATATATGTTTTGTCGTGAACATTCTTATTCAATTTTATTTGGATCCTCTTCATGATCATTTGACAGCTTCCAAGCATATATTGATATATCTATGAGGTATTATTCATCACTTCCTAAAGTATGATAGCAAGGAAGTCAAGCTGATAGGTTTTACAGATTCTAATTGGGGTGGTAGTGAGACCGGTCAAAGAAGCACTATTGGTGGATGTTTTAGTTTGGGGTTTGTGATGATTTCATGGATGAGTAGAAAAAAAGATCTTGTTGCTTTAAGTAGTTCTGAAACTAAGTATGTATATGCATGTGAAGTGGAAAAGGAGATTGTATGGTTAAGGATGATTTTGTCAAATTTATTTGAAAAAACTCTAAGTCCTACAATGATAAATTGAAATAATCAAAGAAGCATTAAGATGTCTAAAGGTCTCGTGTTCCATGCAAGGATGAAGCATATCAACAATAAGTACCACTTATTAGAATTTTGGTACACGTAGTTGATATGTTGACAATGTCTCTTACTAATAAGAAGTTTGAGTATTTGAAAAGCATGCTTTATTTGGTTGATATAACTGATTTGATTATTGAAATATGTTTTCAAGAGACTTGAGGAGGCATCCTATGTGATACAAATTTCCTAGGAGGACATCTGGCTGGCATATGTATTAATGTCTAGATTTTGAAGAGGGAGGGTAGTCTTGGTCACGGATCAATGACCTTAGATACACACCTAGAGTCCTGGGTTGATGTTTAGCAAGTGATCCCGATCGTACCTAGACTGGATGAAAGATTTAGTCCATATTAGTCCCACCCGGATTGATTTCCCTAGTTAGGAATCTAGTCTATGGCATCTTGTGAGGAAAAGTTCTTCGTAGCTCTTGTGTTTTGATACCTTCCTTGTACTTGTATATACACGTATGATTTATGAATACCTCCCTAGTTAAGAGGAAATGTTGAATAATGTAACTAGGTTTCATCTTCATATTTATATTTGCATCAAAGAATAAAAAATATATTATTATTATTATTATTATTATTATTATTATTATTATGACTTAATAAAGCATGGGTTTCATGCTTGGGTCATAATGTTTTAGGTCAAAGTCCCCATTGAAGACT
The DNA here is from genome assembly GCA_031772625.1 of Pinus tabuliformis. NCBI lineage: Eukaryota > Viridiplantae > Streptophyta > Pinopsida > Pinales > Pinaceae > Pinus > Pinus tabuliformis. Next base: position 1,508,060,227 of record CM062818.1, read on the forward strand.
TCTAGATTTATTCTGAGTCATTGGAGTCATTTTCCATTTAAATAGACCCTTCTTGGGTTTTTGAATAATGTAAAAAGGTTTATTATTGAGTCAAATAAGGTATTTGACACCTCCACACCAAGTCAACCTCAAGAAGATCAAGTCAGCCTCAAAATATGTAAGTAGACCTCACCTAATGCCTATATATACAATCAGTTCGATTTCATTTGGAGACATCAACGCAAGAAGTTTGATCTACATTAAAGAGGTGCATAAAAGTGAAAAGTTCAAGGTGAAGAAGGAAGAAATATAAGTTGAAGGTTTTGGGCTATCTCTTTCTCTCTCTTATGTGAAGTTACTAGGCCATTTATTGGATCAAATTTTTACTATTGGAACGGTCAAAGTTTTGAACGTGGTGGATCAAAGTTTTACTATTGTAAGGGTTGAAGCTCTGAAGGAGTTGGGACAAATATTCTGCTGCTATAAGGTGGAAATTATGGATTGGCTAGGTCGAAGTGCTACTGCCGCAAGGTCAAAGAGTCTCAGATTATCTCATCTTAACTAGTGATGGAAGAAGTTTGATTGGATTTTCCCCTAGATAGGGGTTTTCCTTTGGCAGAGTGCCTATGTCTTATGTCTCTTATTCTTTTGATATTCATACACATATAATTTTGTGATTTCTTTATGAAAGATAATATAAAAAATATATAAAAGAAGGCAATATAATTCACAAGTAATTATCAAGAAAGAGAAATCTAACCCTAACTCTACTAGCCTTGATTTCTCAACATTGGGGAGTAGTATCTCATGCTTGGGGGAATTATGGTGCCCTCTAACCATCTTCTCACATGGATTAACATCACTCTAACCTTAGAACTCAATGATCTAGGTATGGGAAATCATCCTTTCATTCCTTAGATAGTTTCTCCTACCGATCTCTCTGGCGAGCCATATAAAAAGAAAATATCGTAGATGATTCATATCATACATTGGAACATTATATTATATGTGATGCCACACAATGACTTGGAATGAAAGGATGACTCTATATCCCCTCTAGCACCTTATTATCTCCTTATTTATTTACTTAATTATTCATCAGGAAACATATTCCCACAAAATATTAAGGCAATTTTTAGAAATGTAAGGCCACCAACCTGGAAGTCGCTGATCCAAAATCTATCGATCAATTTTTCTTCTATAATCTTGCCAAGTTTTAGGGCATCCTTCTCCTCTCTAAATTCACGAACAACTTAATGTGCCAATGAATTGGATATGGGGGCAAGAAGCCCTTTCATAGGAAAACCCCTAATTTTTCCCTTGGAAATTATGAGAAAACCATAGCTTGGTTTGACAAACTGTTAGTAGCATTGGAAAGCTCTCATTGTGCTATATAATGGGTCTCTTTTTTTTTTAGTAATTTAGAACTTCACCAACAAGCCATTTTTTCCAAGAGGTCTCACCTTGTTTCCCATTCAAAACGAATATCTCCATATAGGTCACTTGTACTTTGGAACCACTTTGTCTTTGCACTTTTCAACTTATGTGTTGAGTTTCATCATGAGTAACCATTATTTTCTCATGTTTTATATCCCCCTTTGGGCCTATTCCAAGTGGCAAAATTATTGAGTCACCCTTATGTTCCATGGAGTCTATTCAATTTCCCATTGAGTTCTATTACAATATATTATTCCCTCCACGTGTCAAAATCATTTCCCCTTTCTCCCATTTGGCCTCTAGCTATCTTGACCTACCTTTGAAAAGCCTCTATCTGTGTAATTAACCATCACATGGAATCATGTTTGTCGCTACTAGGTCAACCTTGAATATTATGCTATGAAAAGGGAAGTAATAAGTCCACCAGTCCTCTTATTTCCCCATTATCATCCCTGATATCAGTCTTTGTCCATTACAACACTATGATCTCTGTGCCTTAGTTGAGGACTCCTTATTCCCTTAACTTTGGCAGGTCGTCTTCTATTAACTTCAACACATATATTCTTGAAGAGTGGTCTAGAGGGAAGTGTAACTTGGTTCCATATTTCATCCCCTTTTGGTGCCTCAGATCTAATAAAGGGAATCATCATCTCCTTTTAACTTGGTAGTTTCTGATGTTCTCGACTCCAACTCATTATCACATGATCGAGAATCATACACTTGATGGTTCATTGATCTAGCAGATTGCCCCAACATTCCCCCGATGTGTATGAGATGTTCCAAACCTCATGGAGGGGTGGCCCTTCAGGTATCAACCCACATGCTTGGATGTTAGCATATTATGATCCATCCTCTGATGCAATTTTTTAGATTTGACTGGTTTGGTTCTCACTGATCACAAAGCCCACAACTTGCACTTCTCTTTTAGATGGTCCATTTAGATCTTCAGAGTCATTTTCTGTTCAATAGGGCTTCTTTGGTTATGATCTCCCCAACCACATCAGTTTAGAGGCATTACGTCTCATGTACTATGTTCAACAAATTTCATTGTATCATTCCTAGCCTCTGTCTTCCACAAAATTATGTAGATGGGACTCATTATATCAATATATCACTTTTTATCCCATTGATGTCAGCATATCATGTATCATGTAATTTGTTTCTCAGACCCACATTGATGGGCACATCATTATCATTTGTACTTAGTTATCATGGAGACTCGAGAGTATGGGTATGCCTCCCTCCCTTCATTGAGATCTTGTGCTCATCATAAAAGGAGACTTCTATCTGACAAGTAGGTCTTGCCCCCTTTAGTTTCAATCCTTCCCTTCATTTCTTCAGAGCTCCCTCTCTCTAACTCCCATTTGGTGTCTCGTGAAAGTGAACCTACAATTTATTTCAATCATATGATGTTCTCCTAACACTGTTATGCTCAGGGGAAATATGTTTTCACCCAAAAAATGATCACCTAGCCATTTATTACTAGGCTGATTGAAATACACCATGTAGGATGGCTTTTTACTCATTAAAAACTACTTTCACCTTAGGATATAATTCAACAAAACATTTTCCTAAATTATTTCTCATTAAAATCCAAAAAAACCCATGAGAATAATTAAATAAAACATCATTTATTTATTATTCTCTTATTTTACTCATGATATAATTACTAAACCATTATTTAACAATATTTTTTATTCATATTTAACTTTATACCCATAAAATAACTAATAAATAATCTTTTATTTGTTAATAACTTTAATAAATTTATAAATAAACATATTTGATCATTTCAAATAATATTTCCCTCTCTAAAATATAATAAAATATTCTGAACGGCTAGATTTTGATTTAATCTAACATTTTATTATTATTATCCTAAATCTAGATATATTTGAATATTTTGTTATAAATAGAGGGGTTTTCTCCTCATTCTTCAACATCACCATTCTCATCACCTTAATTATCATCGATTTGAGCTCCTATTTTGAGTTCAAGCCATCACCACTTACTTTTTTCCCATTACATACATTCTAAAATGGAGAATTAGAGCTATAGTTGAAGCGCATGGTATCAAAGGACCCATCCCACGAAGGGAAATTTATAGATCCAAGTCTTCACATTCTCCTCACAAGGTGTAAACATTATATTTTTATTTAATAAAATAAAGTTTATTATATTTCCATTGGGATTTTGTTATTTCCCTATTGTCATTTCTTCTTTTATTTGGATGTTATTGTCGTAGGTTTCTAACTTTTATTTTGCAGATGTAAAGAACAATGAAAACCACTCAATTTTGTTCTGAGGGTTATATTTGACCAGTAAATTAAGGGAATAATTTTTGGTACACTTACTAGAAAAATTCATACTAACAAATGGGAAAGAAGAAATTGGATTAAAACCACAAAGAGTGACACCTTGGCTATGGAAGTTGAAATATAAGATAAATTGTTGACGTGAAGGACATGGTCTTCCATGAGGAATGAAAATTTATCCAACTCAATTAATGAGGTTTCCCTAGTATAAGCATCAAATACTATGCCATTTATTTAGTATAATTCATATTAGGAAGAATATGACATAAACTCTATAGTGGATCATAGACGGTAGGAGGGATAAAGAAAAAATCAAGAAAATTTGTAACGACATTGTGGAAACCAATCAAGAAATGAAGAGTGGGATATGATCAAATAGCGATGGAGATCAAAACAACCTTCCATGTTATTAATAGATATAAAAAGTGATGATCTAAATAGGTCATTCAAAGAATTAAATTTCCAATAGGATTTTCTTCAAACACAAATAATATCTTAACAAAGAAAGGTGAAATTGCTGGTGTGAAAAAACACGATTGGAATACCGTCATTCAGGTAATTATTTTGGTATATATATTTATATATTGGTATATACATATTTGTGTTTTTTTATATCTAATTTGGATTAAATAAACAACAATTCATTTTTATTGTTACAGTATGTTCTACCTCTATCTCTCCCAAATGACTTTGACAACAACGTCACACAAGTTATATATGATCTTTACAAATACATGAGGTAAGTAGTGATTTATATTCCGAGTACTTTTTCAATTAGTTTTTGATAAACTTAATGACATGCATTTTACTTGTAATGTAATATATTATGTTTTGTTTAAACATATTGTACTTATTAGCTTGCATCATCTCTAGATGGTTGTCATTGAAATAAATACATAAAGACTATAAAAAGCATGGGAAGAGATATATTGCTCCACTAATGTGTGAAATGAAAAGGTATCTACCTCCAACATTTTTCAATGCACAAGAACACTACCTCATACACCAAGCAGAGGATATTGAATTGTGGGGACTTATACACACAAGATCAATGTGGATGTGGAAAGGCACTTAAAATCATTGAAGGCTTTGATTAGAAATAACACGTCCCGAGGGTTCTATGGTGGAGGGATATATGGTATATGAATCCATGGTGGACATTACTCAGTATCTTCCTATATTAGTAGAAATATGTGTGTGGATTGCATTTGGAATGTGAACTCCATCACAAAAATATGAAGGGGAGCACCTGTTGGGGAAAGGTAGAACAACAAAAGTGAAAGGCAATTGAATATTTAATGTGGCAATTTATAAGTCACACACACATAGATTATATATATATATATATATATATATATATATATATATATATATATATATATATATATATATATATATATATATATATATATATATTCAATTTTGTTTATATATATCATATATATGTACTCTTTGTTCTTTCATCAATTATTAATATTATCGATAACCAATATTTATTGGTGAATTGATTTTCTGATACAGTTGGTTGACAGTGGGATGCACTACATTTATACATTCCAAACAATCTTCATTGGATGAAGCCATGGATTGAAATATGTGAACAATCTCATGGTATGTTATCATGGAAAGGGGTGTCTGCATTTGTTAAAGAAGCTCGTTGTGCCTGAGGTTCCAATCTTATGCAAAGAGAAATTGATTTTAGCAAATGCTTTGAAAGATAAACATGGAAGCATCCATTTCCACTAGCCTACAAAATTTTATTAATTTATTTTATAAATATATTTTTGATGTGAATGTTGGTGTGTTTTTTCCAAATACTTTCCAAGTTATATATTTGAATATGTTTATTAATTGACAATGCCTTTTTTATGTGTTTGGAATATTGTAGTTGAAACACAACAATGCTATGTGTTAAAGAGGCCTTAAGTTTCACACCAAAAGGTTGGATGAAAAGAGGAAAAATTCTAATTGTGAGATAAATACAACATTTCAGGTCACTAACGTTTCTTCTCTAATTTACACACGTCCATAAGTCTCTGAAAGTCGATACTATGTGTATTTAGATGGCATACTTAATTGTGACATTGATTCCTTCAAATTGGTTGTATTTGACATGAAATGGTATAGGTAATGAATGAATGAACATGATCCTGATAGAACTATTATTCAGCATGCTAATGGATTTACCATGGTTAAAATAAGGTCATTTAAGAGAAGATTAGATACCTACGTTCTTCCAATCAAATGCGAAAAATTCTTTTACTCAAAGGTTCCAGATAGAGTGGGTTAGTCGTATGTTGTTAGATATGATCCAAGAGGAAGGCTATTAAAGTATAACGTACTAGAAGAAAATGATAATGTTGAAAAGGATGATGGTGTAGAGGAACAATTATTTGATGATCATGTGTCAGATTAAGAAGATGTTGAAGAAGTTCAAGGAGATGTTCAAGACAATGTTGTTGATGAAGATGATATTGATGATGCATTGTCAGATGAAGAACTTGATGTAGTTAAACCAAATGTAGGATATTATGTTTGTCATGATGATATGGATGATGATATGATTATTGGAAATGATGACATTGATGATGATGTTGAAATTGTAACAACCCTCCCTTGTGTACTACATTATTGTAAACCTAAGCTAAGTTAAAGCTAGGTGTGATATCCTCCCTTGTGTGTTGAATGTTTGTAACTCTAAGATGATGAAATTAAGGTTTGATACCCTCCTTTCTAGGTTAAACTATTCTACTCCTAAGCTAAGGAAAGCTAGGTGATATGTAATATGAAAAGCAAATGTGTTATTAAATAAATTAATAAAATAAATCACTTGGAGGGTGGAGCACCAAGAGAGAGGAGATGCTTACCAAATCCCATAAGGAATGGGATAGAAATGAATCTTTCATGATAAGCTTCTAGATGTGATTCTAGATAAGTTTAGATGGATTGGATATCCATTGAATGGATGGGAGATAAAGATCCATCATACATAAAAGCTTTGCGGGAGATAAACGCAATATTTTATGTGGAAAGGCATCATTGGAGATAAAGACAAGCTTTTCCGGATAAGACCTAGGCAAATGGAAAAATCCATGAAGCATGATGTCGCTAATGGTAACTAAATCATGAAAGAGGTATTAAATACTGAGTTCATCTATCAATTAAGGACAATTGATCCTTGGCAATATCTTCGGCTCAAGGGGAACCAAAGGTGATTCATGGCTGGGTGGTGGTGCTCCTCCCTCCAAGTGATATTTAGTTGATGTCATTTGCATGAAATGGTTGTATGTTGACTCTTACTCTCTCTCTCGATTATGGTTTCCAGTTTGTTTATGAGAATATTTTCACCAGTTTCTATTATTGTTCCAATTTTTCTATGAGATGATTTCCCAAGTTTCCTCGCCATGAGAAGGTCATGTGAATTACATAGGTTTATGTAATAGTAGACTTAATGGTGTTTTCCTCTACTCTGATGAGATTCTCTTTCATGGTATGGATTCTATATTAATCCTTACTCATTATGAAAATAAAACAGTTAGTCCAGATATGTTGATGGTTGATTTCTTATCCCTACATTGATTTCCTATCATTGAAATGGTTAACCCATGAAGCTCAGTTGTATAGATAAGGTATTATCTGTGTCTTATGTATGTGAACTTTAATGTGTATGAGAAATGGTGGTTTCATGTTAATTAGATGTTGATACTGCTGTCACCGCTTTAGATTTCTCATGATCGACTTGCATGTGGCTTCTAGTGTGAATTTATCAGTAGAAGTACATTAAATGAATTGACAGTTTTAGTACCCATGCAGGGTAGCATATTGAACATAATTAGATTACCTGTGCTAATGGGTTACTATGAATGTGATGGCAGTATTATACATATGACCTATTTTACATATAAAAATAAAGTTAATAGTGGAAGAAATATGGGTTATGCTGAGATGATATACAAATATGTGAGATGGTTGTGGATTCTGTGGATTCCCTAATTGATCATATTACATCCACTACAAAGATATGGTATGCTCATAATATTCTAAAGTAATTTCGGTTTATGCGAACTCACCAATTGAGGAATATGTATCTTATTTTATGACTAATGGGTTAAGTATCTGTGTTGCATGTATAACTAGTATGCATGGGAATGAAAGTCTGGTCAATAACACTACAATGATCATGAAATTAATGTCCACTAGTGTTGGTGAAGATTTACCGAGATATGTTGATAGGATTCCTACCATCATAAGTTCAATGGTTGATCACGTGCATCCGAGATGTTAACGAATCTAAGGTTCCATATAAGAGAACCAGTAAAACAATTAATGAGAAAATTGTACTATGGCCTAATAGTAATATGGTTGAGGTAATTTTAGAAGACAAGATTTGCAAGGAGGGGTAAAGCTTTAACTATGAATGAACCCAAAATTTTAAATTTATGTGTCTTGGAGGCTAAATTATCAGGTAGGCTAGCGGGGTTCGTTACAAATGGTATCAGAGCATAGGTTCAAAGGTTAAGACCTATGGACTCATCCACCTCCTAGGACTAGATGCCTAAAGGTAAAAAAATAAATTGAAACTTGGAACATAGAATATGTTACGGTCATATTGGTTTCTAGTCATTAAAGGAAATTATGATTCCTTAAGATTAAATCCAAATATTAACATAGATTATGGAGGAATCATTAACATATATATAATTGGATCAAGCAATAATATTTAATGGGGAGTTCCATACATTATGAGAAGAGGTTGAATTTTTAGATTGTGTATGGAGACATGATTCTTGAAAGACCGTAAGGGTCAAAAAATTATTATTGGGTCAATTTGACCAATCTTTTTTTTTCCACAAAATAAATAAACATGGATTTCTTAAAAAAAAAAACAAAAGGGCTTTCGTGCTCTCGAGCTTCTATCCCGGGTTATCGGATTATCATTCTATTTTATAAACCAATGATATTATTGAAGTCCACAACTCTCAAGTCAGCCTAGTCTATAGTCCAGCCAAAAGCCAATAGAAAAGCTCTTAATACATAAGCACCAAGCTGCGTAAATGATTCCACAAAGGAGATTATTTGTGCAATACACTTAAAGGTGTTCATGGTCTTGACTTAAGTTCTAATTCTACGTATAACAATGGCAACAGACCAATTGGATCCGTTGCTTAATCGATTGGTAGAACCCATTCTTGGGCATGTCGCTTTACACCTCGCTCTATTCCTGTGGGGATTAACTCGGTACCAAGCCATTCTATAGTATTCGACTACGGTCTTATATGATGGGAACTTGGTTGTTTCCCTCACATAGCACCATATATCCCTAAGTAGTGAAAATCGTTGCCTCTACTCCCACGAAGATGGTGAGGATGTGAAACCATAGGATACCAATCAAAATGATCAATGGAAGATTCTCTTACGGTTGCCAAATCTAACAGTAGTTTTTCTGTAGGATTGGAACATGATTTGTAAATAAACAACAATAAACTAAATAATTTCAATCACATCTACGATGGCGGGTTTTATTCCCATGCACGGTCAAAAAACAACAGTGGTTTCTCAATATGTTTGGATAAAAGAAGCTTGGGGTGACTATGGTGCATGTTTTATAAACAACAATACATGCTGAAAGTTTGGAAAAAAGGGCCACAGCACTGCAAGTGCTTGCTTTATCACTAATTTGGAGGTAGGCAGTTGGCCACGGGCCAACGATGCTGTTTCCATGGAAGATTGGGGAAAAGTGGGAAACCTCAGTTGTTTCCTGCTGTTTACAGTAAGATGAAGATGTGAGGATAAGGGATATCCACCCCCCTTAGTCGAATTAAGTTATCCATAGATGATCCAGAAGATTTAGGATGGATAGAGTGATCGACAGTTAGCCTTATCCATACAATGAAAATAGAAAAAATTCTGTAGATAAGGATTATCCCAACTTCGTGCTCTATGCATGAATACAAAAAAGTGAGCGCGCTTGGGTCCCTATCCTATTCGGATAGCTATGGGAAAGTACCATTTCTATTGGTGTTGTTTTTCCTAAACAAGATCAATATATATGTGGCGAGATCCTATTTAAAAAGAGAAACAAAAAAAAACAAAAACAAAGAAGTCATTGATGCATGCAATGGAGGAGACGCACCAGGGGTCTGCGTTCTCAAGTTTCAGGTATAGAGTTATGTTTTCCGACCATAGAAAGAATGAATGACTAATGTATATTAAATTATGCAACTATTGGATTTGAAATTATCATAGCAGTTAAGCTCGCAGGCTTTCAAAGTGATGGAAAAAAATCCAAGTGGCATGTCCTCAATGGATCAATTTCAGCCGATGGATGGCTACCAAAGTGGCTTTGCAATTTTGTAGCGCGATTTTGCAGTCAGAATACTATGGTAGTCTAAGTCTGTTAAAGAAAAATACAATGATTGAATATACATATACATTGTATGTACCAATGATAAATTAGTGAGTATTTTATCTTCGAAAGGCTACTCAAAATATGGCAGCCTTATTATCATATAATAGAAAATTTAGATCCATCTGTTATTTTGGGTCCCCTACAGAATCCTTAATAAATGCAGAGCAAAAAAAATTAAAAAGTCCACATAAAGAACTTCTGAATTTACCGTCATCTGGGCTCTGTACTTACGAATTTAGGGGTCCCTCTGCCAATATCAGGTAAGGTGAACATGCTCAGTGTTTTCAGTGTAATATTTTGGGTCGTTATTCCATTCATATAGCTAATTTTGGAAGTTGGGCGGTTCAGATAGCTAATTTCGAAGGTGGATTGATGGGTTTGAAAATTTACGCCTCTCTGTAGATTGAATATTATAGCTTTATATGGCCCTGGTACGCACTTCATATTTTATGGTTTATGTCTACTTTGCATTGATGTATGTATTGGTGTTTTCAATTGCTTTATGGATGGATTGATGGTTTCAACTGTTTTTATGTACCCATTGATGTTTTGGTTGTCTTTTAAGGCCTGGTGGAGTTGGATATTTTTTTTCATTGCAAAGGATAATTTGTTTTAATTCAATGAATCTATAAAATGTTGTAAACAAAACCCTCTCTTTAACTCACACAAACCATCTACTTAAAAATGCACACTTACGCAGATCTTAAAAAAAAATACGAGTGGGAAATGGGTGACTGATAAGCCAGGCTCTCATTTGGTCTACACCCTCAAACATTCCATCATTGCGACATTACAACATTGTTGTCGATTACACTTGTTATCGTTTTCTTAACCATGGATTATTTCTTGAATATCAACAGTAAAACTATTTTTTTGTTATCATGTACACATTAGACGTATAAAGACTTAACTTAAATTATAAAATCTGCTTTATAAGGAAGGAATGATGCTTAACATGAGATTATACCGATTTTAATAAGTTTCGGTTATATATGAAAAAAAAAAATATTCCTCATTCTCTCTGTTATTTTTAGTAAATAAAAATGAGAAAATGTTTTCTTGTGGGTAGGGGCAAATTATGCCTAAGGCACGATGAATGAATATTGCAAACTGTTGAGATACGTGCAACATAGATTTGAAAACTCTTTTGGAAAAATTTAGAAATTCTACTGTGGAAAAATTAGTTTGCATGGAGTTGAAAATTATTTGGAATTGTGTAGAAATGTTAAATCCATATGGATAATGATTTCTAAGGAAATTTACTACTCGCAAAATTTGATTATTTTTGTATATTTGTTTATGTTTTATTTATAGTTATGAAATTGAGGGAGTAGCAATATGTATGATGACTCTCATTACTTAAAGGGTAGTTGCATAGTAGGTAGTTGTTGTGGCCTGGGGCTATGGATCCATCTTACTTATTATGAAAACTCCATGGGACCAATATATTGAAGTGGAACAAATTACAATAACTTTGTTGTGGGATGTACATATATGGCTGTATGAGACATCTAGTAAATCTAAATGTAATCATCATTACGAAACAAATGATACCTATGGTTAACTGGAAAAACATTCATGCTTAAGACCAGGGTACATGAGAAATTAGTATGGTATAATCTACAGTTTAAGTTATCTATGCTATACATTGATACTAGTTAACTAATCATGCATGTTGCTTAAAAGAAGGGACCTCGAAGAAATTTATGGGGTGCATACCATGATGCATGCCTTTCTCCAAGTTGGGAGTTTGTGCTCAAGTAAAGAGTCATTGTACTTACATGCTTGTGATAACCACAAAGAAATCTTAATATTTAAGAAGCCTTGGAGCTAGTATGCTAGTTGCCTCCAGAATGGATAAGAATATAATATTATATCATCCATTAAAGGTCGGATAATATGGCAATTAAAAAGAAATATGAACATAGGGCATTGTTCAATTCCTCATTAGGAAATGCTCGCTCTTCTTAAATTTTCATTAATGATATGGTTGTGCTTATGTGCATGTTTGTGTTTATTAATATTCACAATTATGGTTAGGAATACATGCAAATCCATTATAACCTTATTGAAGTCACCTGAAATATCCTTGTCCTTGTGGAGAATTAAAGCCATGATTGAGATAAATTATTCTAAGAGGTGGATAGCATGGATGAATTCACAACTATAATGCAAGAAAATTGATACCTCTACAAGTGCTATAAAGGAAATAACTAAAATGATAATTGTATAAAAGAAGAAGTGTCAAACCCTAGTAAGCTTTTATGCAATGAAATATGTTTTCATGAACAATGTTAAGAATATAAACAGAATGTGTCTCTAATGAATCAAATAGTAGAGTTAGTGATAAGTGAAATAGTGGGTAATTGTTATCACACTCATTAGAGCTATCCTACTTACGATAGCATCTGCATGGACGATGATGTCTAAACAAATACTTATATTTTGAACGTATACAGATGGGTGACACCTCTTTTTAATTGGAACATGATCATTGCTATGTTTAGTATGGAACATAGTATGCTTCTAATGGATAACTAGATAAATATTATGAATTAAATCCTTGTGTAATGATAATCAAAGCCAATTCTATCTTATCTTAATAGGATGATTTTTCATGTAAATCTCAAAATTAGTCATATTTGCACACGTGGAGATTGCAGTTTCTGAAGTAGAGGTTAAATACATATATGCATGATAGAAACTAGAGGGAGACTTGGGCAAAATTGGTATCATGAATGATGAAGAAGAATTAGAAAATTTTTAACCTCTAACACAAACCATAACATGTACCGATTAAGGAACTATGTGGAAAACTATATTAGGTAAGAGATTTAAATAAGGATTGGTGAATCTCACCTAATACATGAAAGGAGGATTAAATAACAGAGGAAGTCCATGGTTGTATATAAACTTAATTGTTATATATTATACCTATACCTTGTCATGGATAGTTTTACATGTTGTTACCATAGTGTGGAGGAACATGCTTAATATCCATGCATATTAACGAGTTATATGAATTTACCATGCAAGCACATGTGTGTGTAGTATTATAGACTTGTAAGAATAATGTATTTATGAAATGGTTAATGGTGGGATGGTCTTGATGTTATGCATCCATATAAGGAAGAGTCTTGAGTCTAAATCAAGCTATATATGCATATGTTGTTATGTGCCAATAGTAAATAGGCAAAGTATGCATGACTATGTTAAAAGTTAGGTTGGACTATAAAAACAACTTATAAATGGTAAAATTTCTATAAAAGTATTTTACCAAAGTAAAGGATGGTGAGAGCATGTTATATTATAAGGACTATATAACTATACAAGTTGTGGTCAAATTAAACCTTTGATTAATGCATCTGCTTACTATGTGACTCGTTCTTCAATTGGAAGAAAGTATGGTTAAAGGGGAAATTTAACTTAAACCAATTTCCAGGACATGTGCATCTTTTGAAGGATATGTATAATAGAACCTATAAGTATCCTCGAGTGCAAACGATAGTAGTATCTCTTATCAGATTGCATTAATAAGGTGTCTCGACAACATAAGGAAATTTTGCATGAATCAAACAAGAATTCATAAACAGATAACTCAACTTTTGGTAAAGGGTGAATTAATGTTGAGAATGAGCTAACATGCAAATACCGTGAGATCATAAACACTCACAACTATAAGGAGTGTAGGATTGTAAGTAGTAAAAACTTTCATGTATAACTACACGGAATTATGAATGGTCAACAGGTTGTTGAAGCATAATTAATGATCTCATGAATATTAAACTTCAACAGCTATGAGTTAATAATTTGCTTTAGAACATTAAGCAGAAGGTATGATTAAGAGGAAAATATGCATGAATCCAATAATATGCGATTGAAATTGTAACCACATGACATCTGGAATTGATTTACACATGACATAAAAACTTTCTTAATTACATAGATGAACCATGAAAAATGAATGTTGGTATAATACTAACATGGTGGAAAAATATGTAGATAAAGTTTATGTCATGCAGTTCATACCATGAGGATGGTATTATAGGCTGTAACACAACTAGACTATGTACAACAGTAAATATGAGACCATATGTCCACGTATGCTATAATGTTGAAAAAAATGAAATGTGTATTCGTGTGCATAACATACCTTATGTGTAGGGTATGCATTAGTCATTGGATGGATTTCTGGCCACGTAAACAAACCTAGTGGTTATCAATAAGAAGGAAATTAAGTTTGATATAAGTAACTATGGTTAATCACAGTTTGATTACGATGAATATATGTATATGAATATATATTGTGACATGGAATAATCTATTATGACCTTGCAGGCATACTAAAATGGAAAATATGGTAACTGATGTATTCTATGCAGATAGATTTTAGGAAGCAGGTGTTCGACAAGAACACAAAGGCTTGAAAGAATGGAAGTACATAACATGCTTTCTTCAGATAAAATAAATAAGCAATAGTTTCTTTAATAATATTAAGTAACAAATTATGATATTTATCATAGTTAAATTTTGCATCAATAAATTCTCACAAACGGTTTGAAAAAAATGTGCAATAGGTAGCTATGGAAGGGAAGATGCTAGGAGCACTCCTTGAGAACAATGTAGCAATGGAAGGAGAGATTCTGGGAGAACTCTTTGTGACTGATGTACATCCGAGGAAAAAGAATTGCATTAGATGGCAGATCCATGAGAGCTATGCATTCAGAAACCAACTACCAGTGAACGAGAACATGATGTAGTGATACACCAAGGATGGTGTAAAATTTAAGGGGGGGGGGAGTATGTAGCAACCTCCCTTGTGTACTACATTATTGTAAACCTAAGCTAAGTTAAATTTAGGTGTGATATCCTTCCTTGTTTGTTAAATTTTTGCAAACCTAAGCTGAGGAAAGCTAGGTTTGATACCCTCCTTTCTGGGTTAAACTATTTTATACCTAAGCTAAGGAAAGCTAGGTGATATGTAATATGAAAAGAAAATGTATTATTAAATAAATTAATAAAATAAATCACTTGGAGGGTTGAGCACCAAGAGGGAGGAGATTCTTTCCAAATCCCATGAGGAATGGGATAGAGATGAATCTTTCATGATAAGCTTCTAGATGTGATTCTAGATAAACTTGGATGGATTGCATATCCATCAGATGGATGGGAGATAAACATCCATCAGACATAAAAGCTTTGCGGGAGATAAAGAAAATCTTTTATGTGGAAACACATCGTGGAAGATAAGACGAGATTTTCCAGATAAGACCTAGGCAAATGGAAAAATGCATAAAGCGGGATGCCGCTAATGGTAACTAAATTATGAAAGATGGTATTAAATACCTAGTGCATCGATCAATTGAGGACAATTGATCCTTGGCAAGATCTTCGGCTCGAGGGGAACCAAAGGTGATTCATGGCTGGGTGGTGGTGCTCCTTTCTCCAAGTGAGATTTAGTTGGTGTTATTTGCATGAAATGGTTGTATGTTGACTCTTACTCTATCTCTCTTATGGTTTCCAGTTTGTTTATGAGAATATTTTCACCAGTTTCTGTTATTGTTCCAGTTTTCTGTCAGATGATTTCCCAAGTTCCCTCACCATGAGAAGGTCATGTGAATTGCATAGGTTTATGTAATAATATACTTAATGGTGTTTTCCTCTACTCTAATGAGATTATCTTGCATGGTATAGATTCTATATTAATCCTTACTCATTATGAAAATAAAATAGTTAGTCGAGATATGTCGATGGTTGATTTCTTATCCCTACATTGATTTCCTATCATTGAAATGGTTAACCGATGAAGCTTAGTTGTATAGATAAGGTATTATCTGTGTCTTATGTATGTGAACTTTAATGTGTATGAGAAATGGTGGTATCATGGTAATTAGATGTTGATACTAGTGTCACCACTGCAGATTTCTCATGATCGACTTACATGTGGATTCTAGTGTGAATTTATCAGTAGAAGTACATTAAATTAATTGATAGCCTTAGTACCCATGCAGGGTATCATATTGAATATAATTAGATTACCTATGCTAGTGGGTTTCTATGAATGTGATGGTAGTATTATAGATATGACCTATTTTACATCTAAGAATAGAGTTAATAGTCGAAGCAATATGGGTTATGCTAAGATTATGTATGAATATGCGAGATGAATGTGGATTCCGTGGATTCCTAACTGATCGTAATACATCCACTATAGAGATATGGTATGCTCATAATTCTCAAAAGTAATATTGGTTTATGCAAACTCACCAATTGAGGAATATGTATCCTATTTTATGACTAATGGGTTAAGTATTTGTGTTGCATGTATAACTAGTATGCATGGGAATGAAAGACTGGTCAATAACACTACAATGATCATGAAATTAATGTCCATTAGTGTTGGTGAATATTTACCCAGATATTTTGATAGGATGCCTACCATCATAAGTTCAATAGTCAATCACGTGCATCTGAGATCTTAACGAATCCAAGGTTACATATAAGAGAACCAGTGAAACAATTAATGAGAAAATTGTATTATGGCCTAATTAATATGGCTGAGGTAATTTTAGAAAAAAAAATCTGCAAGGAGGGGTAAAGCTTTAACTGTGAATGAACCCAAAATATTAAATTTATGGGTCTTGGAGGCTAAATTCTCAAGTAGGCTAAGGAGGTTCGTTACAGAAATTAATGATCATTTCAATGCCATTTTTTAAGCAGATGACATAAATGTTGATATGATGGATGAAGAAGAATATTAATTATATTGAAATGTTTTAATGTACTAGGTGTGTGTTTATATGTTTTCAGTTGTATATTTGTTCTCCTTAATTTAAATTAAATATTTTTTTCTTATTAATTTCTACATATGATTGATTCTTACTATGTTGATTTCAATAGTTTATAGTATATTAATTGGGTGTTGGGAATATTGAGTGATGTGAGGCATGGGGGGGAAGGGCCACACGAGCTTCCACCTTCAGGTGGTTGGCCTTGTTGAGTAGAGAATATTATATTATCCCTAAAACCAACAGAATATCATAGATGTAATGACATATAAAGATGTTTATTTCTATGGGTATAATATGTAAATAGTTGCAAGATATTACACAACAAAGATGTGCCTCATGACCTTGATGATGACTTTCGAAACAAAGGAAATGTTCACGGCTGTAAATGATTCTTCTATAATATATGGGTGATCGATAGGGCCTTGGAAAACCAAATATATCACACAAAAAGAATTATATATGGGTCACCTTGTTAAGGACCTATACGGATTGATTATGCAAGATAATTGGTATTTGTATATGAATTAGTTATCATGCCTTCAAATACGTGCTAATATTTTGAAAAGGATGAGGGTGATTATCATTGCATCATTTCTTAATATATCATGATTATTTATGTTTTTGTAGTTGTGTAGTGCAGGGGTGTATTTCATAATCCACACCTTTTTAAAAATTCATTATTTTGGATTATAATAATATTAAATATGTACATGTTAACCAACACATCTACTTTAAATTTTGGTGTGTCTTGACATCCTTGATAGATCATACTACATAAACCAAATTAATGTTGGAATTTTCAAATTCATTTGAATCTCTATCATTTTGGTAATATTTTTTAAATGTGTACGCATAGTCTTCTCTAATGAAATTGAATGTATGTATGTGAGGTTATCCCTAGATAAAATAAACCAAACTCAAAATTTTGAAATACATATTTATATCTATCATTTTGATAATAGTTTTTAAATGTATATGCATATTTACCTTTGAAAATATTTATCTGTTCAAAATATTGTGATTTACTATTTTTAAATTATTTATCTTATATGACATGTCATTAATATATATTTTTAAAATATTATGATTTGAAATTGTGCTGACCATTATATATATGTTTTTGTTTTGCCTAGACATTTCTCTATCATGCCACTTCACCATTTCACAACCCCTAATTGTTTCCATCAATAGCGCCAAGTGCTAGTCCCACCATCTCATTGCTAAGTTCCTACCCAATCACCCATTCACTATAATCTAGATCCTGTGTTGACAACATGTAAGGTATAAAATATAAAGGTAGCATATCCCACTGATTGATATTGAGTACTAATAAGTTTAGTTTAATTTTCAGCGATTCATCTAATTCCATCAGGAGTTCTTGTAGATACCATTTAAGATACATATATTGTGTTAGTGTATTCAAATCCTCCAACTTAATACTCATATGTCTAAACCCCGTCACTTGCACATCCAAACCCCTAGCCACTTGAAGTTATAAACTCCTAGAGTATATTTATATCTTTCCTCTGCGGATCACACCACTTGGAGATCCAAAACTAACTGCTTGGAGATCTAAACCCTTTGCCATGAAGACTAAGAAATGGTAAGAAGTTTATTTCACAGAGTCTAATTTGTATAATTTAGAATTTTTTTCCTCTTGTTGTTCATCTCCTTTCCTAAATACTTAATTCTCAGAACTATAACCTTAGATAATGCACTCAATTCTTTTACTATATAGAAATAAATGAAATGGATTCATTGTTTAAGCAATTTACCGAACATTTCCAACATCAATCAAATGTTGATCTACTAGAAATGCCCGTAAATAGATAATTGTTTAGTCTTTCACATATCTAGTCACCTTACCATCCTAGATAACTCTTGACTATCCCTTGATATACCTTCTTGTGCAATTATCAAAAAACAAGAAAAAAATTGGCCCAAGTTCATGTTTTCTCAGAGGCTAGTTTGGAAGGCAGGAAACGTAGAAGAAAAAGTGATAGGACTAAATTTTTGGTCACTATAAGGCACAATCCTTTTATTATTTTATGAGCTCATTCTCCACTTGACTTTATTTCTTGTAAATTATGGCTTGGATTATACATGTGAGCTGACCATATTTGGACAAGCGAATGAAAAATAAAAGATCAATCTTCTTTGATAGATCATGAACTTGTTCAAACCTACTACACTAAGTGATTAGCTTATCAAAATGCAAGTATAACATGGATATGATCTCTATTGGGAGAAAATAAATGTAAATATTTCAAGTAGCATTTAACACTATTGGACTAAATGAGGTCTACAATTGTCCCTGCAATTCAACATGCCCAAATCCCAATTGCAGGGGTATGGATACGTTGGAATATGAAATATACAAAATTTGGTTAGTATATGAGTTGAAACTATAAATACATTGGGAATATTTAAAATGATTATATTATGAAGAATCTCTACCATCAGACCTGTAATCTTCTTAAAGTTCCTTATAGTTTATTACTTGATATATCATGCCATGTATTTTATCAAAAACATGAGTAGAATAATTGATACTTTTTGTAATCATTTAATCGAAGTATGCACACTATATCACCATCATGATATATTTTTAGGATGATAAGAGCCATATGAATTTAGATAGTGAAACTTGCATTGATACCATACATAGGTCTTTGTCAAAAGAATTTTGAGAACAATTATGATGGGTACATTTAGCAGTTTGCGCAAATAAAGCATGGTCTACACAATATTAGTTACTATGTGACACATGATCAACATGAAGATGACGAATTTTGGAAATGATAAAACAAAGTGAGACGAATGGCAAGTAAGTGAACAACAAAACACATCAAACTGATATAGAAGGGTATGACTACCTTAAGACTTATATGATACATATTATAGGTCCTTATTTGATTTATATGAACCAAAAGACAGTCCAACGACACTGTTAATCCCACTTACTTATAAAAGGTATTACATAATCTTCATCACAAATCTATAGTGAATTGAAGACATGCTTGATTTCCAATGATGTTCTTGTACATTATTTTGGATGAAATGGCATAGGAGAAGGCATACATGTGTAATTTAAGAATCCATATATGAGATGAATTTTTATTTATTGATCTTTACATAGAATAAGTATGTATAGCTAAAATCTAACCCACAGTGACTACATTACGTAGCATTGTATATTTTTGACATAATTTTGAGTTATGCATCCTATTCTATCTAGAAATCATCAACCATATATTTTCTAGATTTGGTAATAATTGTAAGCATGAATATACATATGCATATGCATAGAATCGATTCTTTAACATCCATAAGACCTTTAATTTATGGAATATGTATAAGCATCCCCTGCTTCATCCCAAGAAAATTTTTGAACAATGTCTGCCTCATGTAGCCAATTTCACTTGAATAAATGACCCTAATAGTGTTTTTTCTATAAATCTAAAAAATAATAATAGATTGGAATAGTAAAAAATTCTCTGCATTCTTGCCATCTTCTCTCCATAATTCTCTTTGAGATAATTGTTGATTTTCCTAAACAAGCTTCATTTGTGGATAGATAGAGAGGCATATAGCTAATATAGCATATATTTATTCATTTTTATTCAAAATTTGGTCAAAGTGTAGAGACTTTTGATGTAATTGTTTGGTTTTTATTATATACAATAAAACTTGATTGAAGGCTTTTATATCCTCAACATACCTTTCCTCAATTGCACAAATTAATATGTGCCTTGTCTTTCAAGCATTGACTATAGCTATTTTGTAGAGAGCTACACCCAAAGCTTAGTATATATTTATTAAAGAGTGGAAGAATTTATAAATGCTTTGATACAAGGAAGTTGACGATCTATTGACTATGAATTGAGTACTTAAATGGTAGACTAAAGAACCAAGAAAAATATAATTCCATGATAACAAAAATCACTGAGGTTTTAGTGAACACATATGTTGATTTTTGTTAGCTCACAAATCCTAAAGAATAAAATGGTAAGCAAGGAGAATGAATGAAATAAAGAACCTACAAGCTATGCATAACCAAATATCTCATCATTGTGTATTGAAGTTTTTCAAGAGAAATAAGGGAAAATTATATGTACCTTGCTCAAACTTTACCTTATTCAGAGATTCTTCAGTTTGTCAGGTACCATCGATGCTTCAATTCTTACAAGAATTGTTTTGAGCTAATCAGTTGATTTCACTAGGGTAGTGGATTCATTTTATTTATAGATGCTTTATTCATAATTTTTGTATGTGTTTTTATGTCCCTAAATTAAAAGTCTAATGTTGATACCTATCATTTCACACTATTTTTTAAATATTTCACTACTATAATTACATTGTTATGTGGTAGGTTGGTCCATGTGGAAAATCACCTACATCATCATCATAAGTAAACAAAATACAATTCTGCTTTACATTGAATGTGAAATTTTAATTATTTGTTTATAGAATCAAAATAATAACTTTTTCATTGTTGATATATTTAGTACAAGCACCATCAAAAGCATGTTCGTAATGAGGAAGACTTGTGGTCATCCCAAAACTTTATGGTGACAATAAGAAAGTATGTGGAAAAAACGAAGAAATATATTATTGAGTTGATTCACAATAGGGATGGAAATCCTATGATTTAGGATAGAATCATAAAATTGAAAAAATATCTTCATTACTATGAGGTAATAACCATATTTTAAGTGAGTTTTTTTCTTTTTTCCCCTTTTTTATGTCATAAGTTTAATTATAAAAAATTTATTTTTAACTTTTACATTATTTAATCAAAAAAATAATTTCTTTCTTATGTAGACTTATTTGGAGGAACTTTTTTCCCTAAAATGATCAGCTGGTCCTCAACTCAGTGTTGGTACTAGTGGAATCAATGAGACATGGCATGAGTGTCTGGCCAGGACTAGCACCCAACATATATCTACAAGGCATCTATTCACTACTCAACCTTTCAGTGGTCATGATCCTAGTACTGGCACTAGGTACATACCATTGGTTGTTGCCAATGAGCACATGGTCCCTGAGCCAAAAAAATAGCCAAGATTTGGATCAAGTGGTGACAAAGTTGACCCTAGTACTGATGATGTTATGGGTTCATTTCCTGGAGCATCACTTCTTAAGAGCACGGGGAAGATTGACTACATGGTTTTGGTGAATGAGGAAGGAGTTCCAATAAGAACACCAAAAGTTCATGGTATTTTTTTTATGTTTAAATAAGTTCATGGTAATTTTTATGTTTAAATATTTTAATGTTTTATATCTAAAATAGAAGTCAATTGTACTATTATTTTCAAACTAATGATCATATATTTTTTCATGTAGATAACAACTTGTTTTATACAAGAATGGATAAAAATGTGTTAGAAATTTTTGGGGCCAACATAAGTGGAAGGTGGAATTGCCAAAATTCCAACCTTAAAAAATAGCTTATGAACTACGTTGAAGATCTATTTGGGGTAGATGCCTTCGATAAAACCAAGATCATAGTTGTAACCAAAAAATAATTAAAAGAGCTACAAGATCATAGATGTAATCAAAAACTAATTAAAAGAACTACAAGATCATAGCTGTAACCAAAAAATAATTCAAAGAAATACAAGACCACTATAGGAGAAAATTGCTATAAAACTATATGTATGAGCACCCTCCCATCATTGTTGACATGGAATAGAAGGCAATTAGTGAGGACACAAAGGAGAACATATTGAGAAAAGAAGGGAAAACACCACATGGTAAAGGAAGGTACAAATTACATCTTGAATTAAATATGTTTAATTTTATTTAGTTTTGAATAAAATTGTAGTATATAACATTTTTGAAACCTTTCATAGGATCCTCAACACTTCGAAGGCATCAAAGAAAAGGCTTGAGAAGCATGGGTAGCACAAACTAGTCTAGGGAAGTCATTTGGTTTTACATCCATGAATTGTTAGTACCCAAAACTTCTTAACAACATTATCTATTATATCACCTTCCAACATTATGGTAATTACACTATAAAATAACAAAAATCAATACTCTTATGCAATGAAGGGTGATATATTCAGAACTGAAGAAATAAAGGAAGACTTCGAGATTGGCATTAAGTTTCGATTTAAAGGTGTATTCGAACACCAAAAAAACATGGGGCAAACCCAAAGATCCAATTTGAAGGAGAAGGTAAATAAAAATAAATCCACATTAACCTTTCATTAATTATAAAATACAATCATGTTTGATATAAATCTAATGTGTTTCTTTGCTTTAATTAGTATGGGAGTAGTACAAATATAGGTGATCCCATGGCTATTGATCATCAATCCTCTGATAGTTGACACTAGCCAGAATATTTTGGTGCTCCCAAGAATCCCCATGACAGTGGGGTGAAAACCTAAGATGAGGTCCACAATGGTAATAGGGATGTATATTAATCATATAATTAATTCGTACTTATAAAGTATGTACTTCATTTGTTTTACTTAATCCATTTATGATTGTCTACTTATAATATTTTTGGTTTGAATGGTAGATCATGCCATACATGAGGATCCTCAACCAGAAGAGAATGATGAGTTAGTCATTGCAATGGTTTCGATAAGTGCACAAGGTAAATAATTTCATTGCAAAGGTATTTTTTATTACTAAAAGACTACTTTAATGAAATTCAATAACTGACCATATAAATTTAATACTTTTGTAGGTGATGCTCCCCCACAACATCCTCGACTCCATGAGAACATAATGTCCAAGGGTTCAATGTGTCGAGGAGCCAATTACAATCATCATCAGAACAACCCCAACCAAAACATGAAAATGCAAAAATGGATGAGAAACTTTTGAATTATATGGGTCATAATAAGAAGAGAAAAAAAAATTATTTACAATGTTATAATGTATAGTATAATACTTATTTTTATAAAATATTAATGATGTAAAAAAATACATATTAATGTAAAAATATTTTTAAAGGACTTCTTTCATACTTTTCTATACTTGCATTAGAAAAATATGAGACGTAATTTCTTAGAAGTTGCCAAAGGATGAATGACAACAAATATGTTTGTTTATAAAAAAAAATCTTTTACTAGTGTATATGCATGAACCTTAATGTGTTTCTATCAACTTTTTATATACTAGATAGATTGGGTACTGGGAAGTGGACAGTGATGTGAGTGGGGGGAGGGGCCATAAGAGCTTACACCATCACGTGTTTGGCCATGTTTAGTAGAGAATAATTTAGGATTTGTATAGTCTTAGAGTAAAAATCCCTCGTCCGAAAACATGAAAAACCAAGTCAATGATGACTTCATTGCTTCTCTGTCTAATCGAGGAATGTTTTCTCCAAGATTAGACTACTCCAATAAATTATTATTGAAACTAAGAGGAGCTCATTCAGGTATTCATGCACCTTAGTCTTGTCTAATTTTTATTTAGCCATAAAAAACATTTCTTAATTTATTTTATTATTTTTCTTATTCTTTGTTTATCTTTAACACATTTAATGTGCATTGTAGGTATTCTTATTCCAGAAATTTATCGTCCACACATGTAATGTGGCTAGAAACAAAGTGGGAAAATTTCTCCTCTTGAGTAGTCTTTCCTTGTTAGGTGTGCACCGTACATTTTTCATTTAAATTCTAATCCTACTTTGTTATTAGCTATTTGCTATTTAATTATCAATTATTTTCCAGTTATTATATTCCTTGGATTCATTCTTAATTCACAAACTAAATTCATCCGCTTTGTCAACTTCCCCCTACAACATTGTAAGACGACCTCATTTACATCATCATGCATGGGTTAGGGTTTCAGTTAATTTATATCAGAAGCAATGAATCCCAGGGTACAACCCATAGATACCTCTAATTCAACTCTTGGCTAGAGTTCACATATCAACATACTCAAATAGTTAGGACCTTATCTTTTAGCTTCATGTCAACTGAATAGGTTTCTAAATTAGTAGGAGCCCAAATGGAAAGACCCTAGATTCAATAATCAACCAATAGATGTCTACCATTTTTTTAGTCAAATGGAATTAATAAAACACATTTGCATATGTCTACCATCGATGATCACTGGTCAAATAATGGTATTGGAAAGACATGATCATCAAACCTATTTCCTTTTATGGTTCTAAGGATTGGGCACCTATCTTTCTTCGAGTTAGTTGGGCTTAATTGAAAACTAACATCGCATTAGTGCATCATATTAACATAGATTATGGAAAATCATTTACACACCAAGGCATATTTAGACTTGTATCTTTCTTTAATAGAGTCCAAAATCTTGGTGACCTTGTCCTTAGTGGGTATTGATACCCCTACCTAGATATTTATTCTTTCAAGACTTTTACTTATGCATGACTCCTTGGGTGTATTCATTATTTGTTTTCCAAGGCCACCAATTTACTTTAGGATGTGCGAATATCTTCTAGTCATCTTTACCCTTGTAGGTACTCTTAATATGCTTTATGTTACCCTCCTATCGTACTATGGACATGTTTTAAAATAGGTAATTAGAAGGACATCTACAAGTATCATATCTGGGTTACTTAGATTCCACCCCTTGAGGAACTTAAACGCAAGATGGATTTATATTATGAACATTTCATGTAGTGGTTAGTCTTGCATATACATGCAAACACCAAATTCATGTCATAAGGATCCCCCTTGGATAGTTTTGGTTCATATGTCATCATCTTTGGACTGAGTAATCATCACCTTCCTCAATTGGATGTAACTTGCACCCAGTTATTCAACCTTTAGGACACCTATGGGTTGTGGGAATGATTCAAGACCCAAATCTCAAGAGATGAAACTCTTGGAAATTTAAAATAATCGAAAATTTCAAATGTAGTACATAATTAGAACCTCATCCATATGTATTAATGTTTCAGATTCATTGAAACTTTCATAAATTGTCATCATTCTTTGGATGCATATTACTTGTTCCAATAGATATTTTTTTTAATATTTCAATGAATTAATGGATTGTATTTGGGAGTTGTAAATTATTTTAGGAGCTGGAGAGATATTGTAGATGTATTTTGAGGGGAATCCATAGATCTTTTAATAACAAGTAGTTTCTAACATTTCATTGTTGAAATGAGGAATTTTTAAAGAGGGGGGTAAGGTGGGAGGGGGGTGGGGGGGGGGGGGGGTGGTGTGGTGCGAATCAATAATTATGACTTCATTTTTCTTTTTCTATTATGCTTACAGTCCCTTCTTATATTATTTACTTGTGAGAGTATTCATTCAAAAATTCAGTGAACAAAAATTTCAAACATACATGTTCATACAAAAATCACATGAGTAGCACACACATTTGACACAATGTTTTTCAGGTGGAAACATGGAGGGGAAAAACCACCAAATTTGTTGCTTTTTTATGATGTAAATTAAGCATCTAATTAATTAAATATTTTTTTTATGAGCACCCACTTGCAGGAGGCTCAGACCCCCTTTGGTAAGCAAGAACCAACTTTCAAAGAAGCACCAACCTCTTATGAGTGTAGGCACCAACCTGCTATACCCATTGTTCTAGCATTTCATATAATTTTCAAACTAAAAACAGAGGCATACAAATTAAAATTAAAATACCAAAATGGTTGGTTGCAGATTCAACTTCTATAGTCTATCTTCTGTGTTCTCATGCAACTGTTCTTTATGTGTTGCTCATAACAACATCTCCTCAACACTCTACCTCCTTTCTCAAGGGCTCTCTACTACCTTATCTTCAACACTACCCTCACTATTCTCCACACAACATACCCACTTCACTTGCTGCTAAATCAATCAGTGTGCTCCTCGGTGCTTAGACCTCTCTCTCTCAATGCACATCTCTCACTCCACAACACTTCGAAAATCTTCTGAGCTCAACACTCACTCAATTGTAAATGATGGTTTTGTTTCTCAGAGGCACTCTACACAGGGCTATCTCTATTTTCTATACTCTAAATTCTCAAATGTACTTAGGCATGGATCCCTCTACTGTTGTTGCATCTCCTAGTAGTTTCCTCTCACAGTATTGAATCAGAGATGGTCCATGGAGCTTCTTATTGAACAACTACGTAAATCTTCATGTTGAGAAATTAATTCTCAAACGACTTGCACAATCCTCGAATAGTCCATTATTATTCATTTCTCAACGGATCTTAACAGTCCTCAGGGATGGCTACTCTAACTTCATTTATTTCTCTTAGTTATGCATGCGAAGAAACCAATTTCTTTCTTCAATCAACATAATAATCTCTATAAAATGATGTCCTCGATTCCTTTTTACAGAGTCTTCTACAGGTTTATCCCATTTCAATGATCAACTCCCTTGATCATGCATTCAATTCTACAGTTGGAGACCCATTCATCCTTTAACTCATTGTACTTCTTCATCGGAACATGTCATATCATAACTTACACTGTTTGAATGTTACGATACTACACTTCTCCATTTTCCTTGCCCCCCTTTGCCTTTAGCTCTTTTGGCAAGCATTTTCTCATAGGACTGGACCTATCACTAATGGATTAGTAATATATGAGAGCCCCCCAATATCATAACTTATAGAATTGAAATCTTACGATATTTTATTATCTGATATCCTTGGCTCATTTTCCAATTAACTCCATGTGTGTTTCCTTCTCAAGGGATATAGAGCTATGACCAATGGCTCAACGCTTAGGTGTTAAGGCCTTCTCGCTCCTACCGAGGCCTAATACTCCTTTTTTAACTACTCTACGCCCTTGGTTCTCTGAACTCTTATGATGAAGTGCCAACACAACGTTGGAAGCCCCTTCCATAATAACTTTTCCAAAAACCATTTGTACACGAGTTGTGAGGTTTTCATCCTCCAATATGATGACCTACAAGATGAAATCATTACTTCACATGGAATCTTCTTAGTGGTGACAAGTGTCACCCAGATTTTGCCCACTGGGCAAGCCAATAATGTTGAATTTTACTACCATGTGTTATGTCGTACTGCCACATCCTTCTGACATCAGTTTCCACTGCATCTTCTCAGAGCCAATATCATGCCACCATGTGTCCTACCAGAGGAGAGAGTAGGAGTCCCGATTAACCTTTGGCTTTGCACAAAATACTTTGTTAACTTTGCTAATCATCCCTCATATTTTAACAATATTGGCAGCACTAGATATCGTAACTTCTTAAAATACATATGTTAAGAAGCTATGATATTCTGATAGGTTCTGGCCTCTAATATTCTAACATCCAATATGTTACACGTCTGATATCCTGATATCTGATATGTTTCCTGTTCCAATATCCCGATATTTGTTGTGTTTCCTGTTATGATATCACAATATCTGATATGTTTCCTGTTCCAATATCTTGATATCAGATATGATGGTCTTTGGGGTTACATATAGGGTCTCGATGGGTTCTGATTTTTTATTTTTCATCTTGTTTAAAATGTCACGTCCCCAAACTTTGACAACCCATATCTTTCAATCTCGAAGTCCAATTTTAAATTTCCATATACCATTGGAAAGTTCTTCCATATAAGTTTCCAATGGATAAGGTTTGATATAGCCTTTAAGCCAACCTACTACCTTTGAGATGGTTGAAAAATCCCTACCACACTTTGCTCCTTGACTCTTCTTCTTATGCTTGGAATGTTGAACTTCTAACCACCATAGTCATCATTTTATGGGTTCTTCAGTAAGCCTATTACTATTATGATTTTCTACAAAGCATTTCAACAACCATGGTATTCCTCTGGAGCAACACAATATTCATGGGATTCCTATGAAAAAGAACAATAGTCATCATTTTATGGCTTTTCCAGTAAGCCTACTACTGTGATGATTCTCTACATAAAACCTACAGCTACCATTGGAGTCCTCATGAGACATGCATCTATTACGACACATTCATGCTAGTCTAGTTGACATCAATTCAAATAATAATACAAACACCACCAATTGTCCAACAATATCCCCCTCTGGCATTGATCAAAACACCATAAGCTCCCCCTCAGAATAGGTAGGGTATTCTCCATTTCCCCAGTAATCTTCCCCACCTTTGACATCAATTGAAAGGAATACTTCTTGAGTGCTCCCCCTGAACCATTGTAGCCTACTCTTCCATGGCTCCCTCAAGTTGAGTAGTTTCCACCCCCTACCAAAATTCATTCATTTGGAGGGAGGAGATACAACTCCTATCTACTACCTATGATAGTCAAATTGTTCTCTTGCTAATGGCTTAGTAAATATATTTTCCAGTTTCTCTTTAGTGGCCACATATTCAAGTTTGACAGTATTGGATACAACCTATTCCCTCAAGAAATGAAACTTTATAGGAATATGCTTAGTTTTGGAATTGATGACTGGATTTTCGGAGATTCTGATGGCACTTGTGTTGTCACACATTATTGGAATGGGATCAGTCAGCTCTACCTGAATATATTTCAAAGTTTGATTCATCAATAGAATATTCGTACAATAGGTAATAGGAGCAATATACTTTGCTTCAGCAGTAGACAAATAAATGGAGGCTTGTTTCTTGCTCACCCATGACACCAATCATTTTCCCAAGAAGAAAACTGAACCAGAGGTACTCTTCCTTTCATCAAGACATCCAGCCCAATATTCATCCACATAGGCCATCAACATGAATTCTTTGCTCTTATCACACCACATTGCAAACTTTGTTATTCCTTGAAGATATTTGAAAATCCTCTTGACAACAACAACATGACCCTCATGCGGGAAAGCCTGAAATATGGCCACAAGCCCCACTATTTACATGATGTCTGACCTGGAAGCTGTAAGATACAATAAGCTTCCTATTATTGATCTGTATTCTGTCTGATTTACCAATAAAGTTCGATCTTCTTTGCACAAATTGCAACCTCTAGTCATAAGTGTGCTTACTGGTTTGAAATCTTTCAACCAAAATTTCTTCAAAGTTTCCATCAGATATTTGGATTGGGATACAAACCCTCCTTATGGAGACTGAATAATTTTCAAACCCGGGAAGAAAGACAACTATTTGATCATGGAAATTTCAAATTCTATTTGCATACATTTAATTGATGCCCGAATTGTTCTAT
Organism: Pinus tabuliformis; assembly: GCA_031772625.1. Lineage (NCBI taxonomy): Eukaryota > Viridiplantae > Streptophyta > Pinopsida > Pinales > Pinaceae > Pinus > Pinus tabuliformis. Next base: position 1,508,090,230 of record CM062818.1, read on the forward strand.
ATCACCACCAAATATTATATCATCCACATACAAAACTACTATCAGTAGATGGTCACCTTCATACTTTACATATAAGTTACTGTCAATTGTACCTTTCTTAAATCCTTATTATTGAAGGTATTTATCCAGCCTTTCGTACCAAGCTCTAGGAGCCTAATTTAGTCCATACATGGCCTTCTTCAGTTTGCATACGAACCCTTAATCTAAGGTGAGTATAACTCCTTTTGGCTGCTCAATGTAAACTTATTCTTCTAAATATCCATTGAGAAATGTAGACTTCACATCCATCTAATATACCTTGATATTCTTATGGGTGGAAAGAGTAATAAATATCATAATAGCTTCCAGTCGTGCTACTGGTGCAAAGGTTTCTTTGAAATATACCCCTTTTATTTTGGCATACCCTTTGCAGACCAATTGAGGTTTGTTCTTGGTTACTTGACCCTGTTCATTTAGGTTTTTTTTTTAAACAGATTTGGTTCCAATAAAATTTTTCTCTCTAGGCCTTGGAACAAGCTCCCAAGTGTCATTATTTTCAATCTAATCAAGTTCTTCATTCATATATTTCACCCATAACTTGTCTTCACTTGCTTGACAGAGGTTCTTGGGTTCTATCTGCGATAATAGAGCTAGATTTGCATAACTTGTACTACCAACAAGCTTCATGTTTGGTTGGACACCAATTCCTTGATCTCCAAGTATCCGACTCTCAGGATATACCTTTTGTACATACCTAGAGAGTGTATTTGGCCTCAAAGTTATGCCTTATTCCTCACCTTCAATGTCTAAATTTGTTTCCTCGAGATCCATGGACCTCATTTCTAAACTTTCTTCATCATCTGAGTTCATATTTATTTTAGAGGACTCAGTTTGTGAACCTACCTCATCTACTATCATGCCAGTGCAATCCTCAATCTTATTTGTCTACCTTTTCTAACACTTATATCCTTCATTTTTATCAAAGTACCCAAGCAATATCCTTTCGTCAGTGCGTGAATCAAACTTTCCAGGATTCTTACCATTTTGTTTTATGAAGCATTTGCTTCCAAACACCTTGAGGTGTATAAATGATGCATGTCTTCCCTTCCATAACTCATAGAGAGTTTTATTACTATTAGGCCTGATTTGAGTTCTATTTAACAAATACACAGGTGCCTATGTTTCTTCTCCCCAGAATATGTAAGATACACTTGCTTCATCCAACATTGCTCAGGTCATTTCCTGGATTTTTCTATTCTTCCTCTCTACTACTCCATTTTTCTGTGGAGTTCTAGCCACTGAGTGGTGCCTCTTGATGTTTTGATATTCATAGAATTCCTCAAATCCTCTTGAGGTGTACTCTTCTCCTCTATCTGATCTTAATAATTTTATCTTTAAGTCTTTCTCATTTTCTACTTGGGCTTTAAACTTCTTGAAATTCTTGAATGCTTTTGATTTTTCTTTTAAGAGAATAATCCAAGTGGCTATGGTGAAATAATCAATGGGAAACATGAAATACCTCTCTCCTTTTGAGGTTTTTTTCTCTAGTTGGGCCACAAATGTATGTGTGTATGAGATCTAGAGGTCTAGAGGAGGATAACTCTTTTGACTTGAAATGAGCCCTAGTCTATTTTCCAAACTGACATGACTTGCAGATTGAGTTATCAGGCCTCGATAGTCTTGGTAATCCTCTTATTGCTCCCATCTTGCTAACTTTTATAAGACTATAAAAATTCATCTACCCAAGCCTCTTGTGCCACAACTGTGCTACACTTGTTTTGCTTAAATGATAGTGAACCCTGAAATTGTCAAACAAATTTAAATTATTGTGGGTTCTGATCACTTTTCCTACCAGTTTTCCATTCTTCATGTTGACGATCTCATAGTCTTTAGATCAAAAGGTCACATAATAGCCATTATCACACATTTTGGGAAAACCTATGATGATTCTTCTTGAGACCTTCTACATACATCACATTTTGTGCTTCTGTTTTTAGCAAGACTGACTATGCATTTACCCTTGATGCTTGCTCGAGCATTGTTTCTAAAGTTTACATTGTTTCATCTATCCTTTTATTTTACCGACATAAGTTTTATTTTGTCCCCAACCATATGTTTCAAACAACCTTTATTCACATACCATTTGTTTTCTTGATTATGATTTGATCAGGTGAGTCCACACTGCATGCTCCTTTTATTCTTTCGTTTCCGACTCTCCTTATCTTGTTGGATAGGTGACTATCTAAAATTTTGGAACTTAGACTAGTATTCAAACCTGCTTCGACACTTACTTTCCTTGTGCCCAAAATCATTAATTTGAAGCATTCTACTTCTCTTAAAAAAACGAGAGAAGAAATTTCAATCTCTGAGACAAGAGTTTTGATATCTATAACTCTCATATTTTTTATATCTAGGATTTTCATTTCATTCAACTTTGATCCTTCTACAATCAAAAACTTTATGACCAAAGATATGACATTTATAACAATGACCATAAAATAAATAGGCATTCCTATTCTTTGAAGCTTTATGGGATTGTGTATGAAAGTACCTTGGTTTTCTAGCTGATTCGTTTGTCTTCCATTAATTATCTCTTTTTTCCATGTTTCTCTTTTATTTTCATTGATTCTTCCTTGAAGGTTATTCTCATAGATTTGTAGTTCTTCGAATCCTACAGACCTAAAGTTGGTTTATTTCATAGAGGATTCCTATATCTGTGAGCATCCCAGACCTATTTTGATTCCTAAGGGCCTTTGGCTATTTAGAATATGATCTAGTTTCCTTGTTCCTTCTAAAAAGTTTTCATTTAACCCCTTCTTGGTCTTTATTCCCTCAATATTATTTCTACCTCAACTTCAAGACACTAATAGTTCTCTTCCCATTCTTGGATGAAATCTTGAAGAACCTCTTCCTTTCATTTAGCTTCTTCCAGTTTAAATTTCAAAGACAGTATATCATCTTTGCATGTCTATGAGATCGTGTTCCTTTTTAACTTGAGTAGCTCATGTTTAAATGCTTGTTCTCCTCTTATAATATCTCATAGGTTTTTCTGTTTCTTCTAGTAAAAGAAATAAACTATTTTTTCTCTTAATAGATTTCTCAAGCTTTTATTTTGAGAGGAAAACTCCTCATTGTCAGAGTTATACATACCTTCATCTGCATGTTGTAATTGTTCCTTCAACTTCTTGTTCTTCTTTCTCGCTTTCTTCAGGTCATCAAGGGCACTAATGAGTTCCCCTTCAAGGTCCATTATTCCTTCTTCTTCTTCATACTCTTTAGAGTCCATAATACCTTATTTCTTGGAGTTTGTTTCAAAAGGCATAAGTAGATACTTAACTCAGTCATTATTTTATGAGTTTTCATTGTTTGATTATGATGCTTAGCTATCCTTTTTGGAGTAAAACCCCTTTTTCTTATAGGGGTTTTTATTTTGATGTTTTTGAAACTTGCTTACAAATTTCTGGTCCTCTTCCCTTTCAACCTTTCCTTTATAAGCACATTTGGATGAGAAATGTCCAAATATTCCATAGTCAAAAAAATTAAAGGGAAACTTCCATTTATATTTTCCTGAGCCGCGCTTTAGTTTTATGGCTAGTTGATCCAATTCCTCATTAGATTCATAGCTAGAGTAGTCTTGATGATCTTTATGCTAATTGGCCTTTTTGGATACTTTTAATTTTTCTTCCTTAGGTTCATATTTTTATATTCCTAATCTCATCTCATAGGTTGTGAGAGTACCATGCATATGGTCCATCTTGAGATCCTTTAAATTATACATTTATTCACTGGCTAAGACTTTGGGATTAAATTTCATGGGAAAAGTTATTAATATTTTTTGAATAATCATCTCTTCCTTGACATCTTCACCAAGTCCTCTAATAATATTAGTTACTTCATCAAACATGAGGAATTATTCTTCTATGCTTTCATTTTCACTCACTCAGAAGCTATCAAACCTCATTCTAAATGTTTGAAGTTTCTCCTACTTGACATTTTCGCCTCCTTCGTGATTCTAATTGAGCTTTACCCATACTTCCTTAGCACACTTAAAGTGCATAACTTTTACATGTTTGGATTGACTAAGACTAAAGAGAATGAAATTCTTGGCTTTAACATTGTTTCCATATAATTTTTTACCATCTGCATCAATGGGAGGAATATCAGGATATTGTACTCTACTTGCAATGAAGTCCAAACATCTACTCCCAAGGGCATAAGATACACTTCCATTCTTACTTTCCAAAAGGCATAGTTTGCCCCATCAAAGACTAGTATTCTACTTGAGTAAGCCTATTGTATCTGTTTCCTAGACATAATTACTTATAGATCTTCCCTCCAGTGATTAGACTATTGTACAAGGAACCTCCCTCTCATACCAATTATTGAAATAAGGAATTGTTGAGAGGGGGGTTGAATCAATAATTATGAGATTCTTTTTCTTTTTTATTACATTTATAGTCCCTTCTTCTATTCTTTTACTTGTGAGAGAATTCATTAACAAAAGCAGTGAACAAAAATTTCAAACATACATGTTCATACAACAATCACATGAGTAACACGCACATTTGACATAGTGCTTTTCACGTGGAAACCCAGAGGGAAAAAGCCACCAATTATTTTTTTTGTTTATGATGTAAATCAAGCACCCCCTTAATTACATATGTTTGTTTGTGATAACCCACCCATAGGATGCACTGACCCCCTTTCGTACACAAGCACCAACTTTCCAAGAGGAGCCAACCTCTTCTGAGTACAGGCATTAATTTGCTCTAGCCAATGTTCTACTATTTCAAAAAATTTTCAAATTAAAAATAGAGGCATAAAAATTACAAGTAAAATAACAAAATAGTTGGTGGAAAATTCAACTTTTTCACTCTATGTTATTTTGTTGGCATTATGATTCAGGTGTTGTCCTTGATGGCAAACCCATTCAGGTGATAAATCAAGAAGGACGCAGGAAATATGTTCAGCAAGTGCGTCCCCGCAGGTATACCATACAGAACCCGCGTCCAGGGACGCAGGCCAGCCGTTCAGGAGGTGCGTCCGCCCAGTGCACACATTTCAAGGCAGAGAAAAGCACGTGGGGGTTTCTTGTGTGGTATCTAGCCGACGGTTTTGTGTTTCTATGGTGTCGGCTCGTGGTTTTGTTCCATGTTTTGGGGAGAAGCTTGCCTATATAAAGCAAAGGAGTTAATTTGGATTAAGCATCATCTTGGTTGAATATCTTTTGGTGAGATCTAGTCCAGATCTATGAAGGCGAATCTTCTAATGGACTGTGATCTCTATGGCGCATGATCAGATCTGTGGATCTGAGTGTTTGGGTTGGTTCTGAAGTCCTCATATCTTTTATATCTGAAGGGACGCAGGTTCAGTGAAGGGAAAGTGCGCCGGGACGCAGTACAGTAAAGGCTCAGGTGTGTCTCTGAGGCAAAGGACGCGGCGCGACTGTGTTATTGGGTGCGTCTCTGAAGCAAAAGACGCGGCGCGATAGTGTTTCTGGGTGCGCCGGTCGCAGCAAAGCATAGAGGAACAGTGCGTCGGCACGCAGAACAGTGGAAGGTAGACTGCGTCCAGTCGCAGGTCACAGAAAGAAAATATGCGTCCCTGTCTTAAGATGATCTGTTGACTGTATATTTCTGTTCATAAGGTGTTCTGGGTTATTTCTGTAATTACTGATCTGATATCTGTAGTGGACTGTATCTGTTGTATACTTGTTGATCATTTGATTCTTCATGAAAAGAAGTAGGGGGTTGTAGCTCCCTTCCAGGAGAGACTGGAAAACGAGAGAGAGTTGTAGCTCTCTGCAGGTTGCAGCCTGCGTGCTGGTAAAGGACTGCACCAGTACAAAATCATTGTAAAAAGAATTTCTTGAAAGAAGATAGAGACATATTGCAGCAGGTGGTTTTCTCCCGCATTGGGTTTCCACCTTACATCTTGTGTTCTTTGGTGTGACTGTCTATTTTCTTTATTCATGCTCATTATTTTATGGTACTGATATGCAAGAATAATTCAAAAGATCAAATAAGGAAGATTTGGTAAATTGCTTGATAATACTGATTCACCCCCCCTCTCAGTATTATTTCCAACAATTGGTATCAGAGCAGGTCCTTCAGAAAAGCTTGATCGCTTGAAGGTAGATCGTTCATCATGAGCAACTACGAGAGAGAAGCATCAATCAGGCCACCAGTTTTTGATGGGACAAACTTCAATTATTGGAAGGTAAGAGTTACTGCATATCTTCAATCTCTTGGTACTGAAGTTTGGGACATTGTAGAAACAGGCTATGCTTTTCCTTCAGCTACTCCTACAGATCCAGCTGAGAAAAAGAAGTATGAAACAAATGCAAAAGCAGTCAGTACTCTATTAGGAAGTATATCCCAAACAGAATTCATGAAGGTAATGCACTTCAAATCAGCAAAAGAAATATGGGACAAAATGATCACAAGCTATGAAGGAGATGAACAGGTAAAACAAGCCAAACTTCAAACTCTCAGAATTCAATATGAGACTCTCAAGATGTATAATGATGAAAGTGTGGCTAATTATTTTCTTCGGGTAGATGAGATTGTAAATTGTATGAAAAATTTGGGTGAAGAAGTAAAGGAGTCTCTAGTAGTTCAAAAGATTCTAAGATCATTATCCCCCAAGTTTGAATCCAAAGTATCTGCAATAGAAGAAAAAGAAAATCTCCGTGTTCTTACTATGTCTCAGCTACATGGAATTCTAACTGCTTATGAAATGAGAAAGGGAGGACCATCAGACAGAAGGGAGGCTGCTTTTAAAGCATCAGGCAAAGAAGATTACTATGAAGCAAGCCATGATCCAGAAGAAGAGGAAGAAGAATCAAATTTTGTCAGAAATCTTCAAAGAGGTTCTGGAAGGTTCAGAGGTAAGCTACCTTTCAAATGCTTTGCTTGTGGAAGAGTAGGTCATTATGCTGCAAAATGCTCTTATAAGGATAAAGGAAAGGAACCAGTTAGATGGAACAAGAAACAAAGCGCAAATAAGAAAAGCTACTACACCCATGAAGATAGTGATGGCTTATCAAACAGTGATGAAGATGAACAAGGTAATAAATATAGGTTGTTAATGGCATTTGAAGATGATGATTATGAGGATGCTGTAGATGTGGATAACCTTTATGATGAAATTACTAGACTCAAGAGATGCATAGAAGAAAAGAACATGATTATTGATACTCTACAATTCCAAATTGATGAAAAGGAAAAACATCTTGAAAAATTAGAAGGTGAAATTGTTGGTCTTAGAAAAGAAATTGAGAAAACAAAAACTATTAATCTCAAGTTTGTCAAAGGATCTGAAACTTTGGATGAGATTATCAGTGTGCAGCGGTCTCCACTAAATAAGACAGGTTTGGGCTATAATGGAGAAACTTCTCAAGCATCCACTTCAAAAAGTTATCTTGATGCAGCAAGAAGAAATGAGCAAGAGCACAAGGAAGATCATCAGGTAAAGCAGGGACAAATGTCAAGCAGAAACTATCAGGGGCAATCCAGCTTAAGGGTGAACAAAAGCCACAACCAGCCACAGGTAAAATCTTCTCAATTTGGTTCAAGAATAGATGAAAATAGAAATTACAATCAGTTGGCTGGTAGATCCAATAATCGCAGAAGCTTCTTCAATGGACAATGCTTTTCTTGCCATAACTTTGGTCACAAAGCAGCTCAATGTGTTGCGTATAAAACAATCATGACTAGGGAAGCTCAAAAACAAAGAAGTATGACAGGGATTACAAAAAGGACCTATAACAACTTTTCAGCTCTTGAAAATGAAGTTGAATGTTCTATTTGCAATAATTTTGGACATAAAGACTTTGAATGCAGAAGCAGGTTTCCGGAAAGAAAGGTACAAGAGCAGAAAAAGGAACAAGCCTCAGGCACCAAAACATGGAGAATAAAGGAACCTCAAACAGAAAGATGTGGGATAGCATTTTATGCAGAAGGACAAGAAAATCTATGGTACATTGACAGTGGATGTTCGAAGCATATGACAGGTGATAAAGAAAAACTTGAGTCTTATTCTAATTTAGAAAAGGGAAAGAAAGTCTCTTTTGGAAATGATACTCCTGCAACTATAAAAGGAAAAGGTATTGCTCCTTTAAAAGAAGATGTTAAGGCTGGAAATGTTTTGTTTGTTGATGGATTGAAGCATAATCTACTAAGTGTCAGCCAGATGTGTGATCAAAGAACCGAGGTTATATTCAGATCAAATGGATGCCTTGTTCGTGATCTTGATACAGGTAAAACAGTTCTCAAAGGAAAGAGAACTCCAAATAATCTATACATATTTGATGAAGGACAACAACAATGCTATCTAAGCAAGAATGAAGAGCACTGGTTATGGCATCGAAGGTTGGGACATCTAAGCTTCTCACAAATAAGGAAAGCTTGCAAATATCAGGCAGTTCGCGATCTTCCAGATATCAAAATTCCTGACAACACCATATGCAGATCATGTCAGTTTGGAAAACAAACCAGAACTAACTTTCCAGAGAAAGAAGGATCAGCCAGCATGCCTCTTGAGCTAGTACATACAGATGTATGTGGACCATTCAGAAAAAGAACACCTAGAGGAGAGGAATACTTGATATTATTTATTGACGATTTCTCCAGGTTTGTTTGGTTAGGACTTATGAAGCACAAAGATGAAGCATTCGAAAAATTCAAAACCTTCAAAGCCTTGGCTGAAAATGAATCAGGTCACAAAATTAAGTGCCTCAGATCTGACAGAGGTGGGGAATTTACTTCAAATGAATTTTTCGATTTCTGTGATGAACATGGGATAAGGAGAGAATTCTCTACAGCTAGAACGCCTCAGCAAAATGGAGTTGTTGAAAGAATGAACAGAACAATCCAACAAATGGCTCGTGCTATGCTTGATGAATCAGGAACCCCCGCAACCTTCTGGGGTGAAGCTGCACATACTGCGGTTATTATTCTCAACAAGACAAATGTCCGGGTGAACAGCACTCAAACCCCTCATGAGCTCTGGAGTGGTAAAACTCCTTCGGTAAAGCACTTCAAAATATTTGGGAGCAAATGCTATATCAAGAATACTGAGGAGCAGCTTGGCAAACTTGATCCTAGAGCAGATGAAGGCATTCTTCTTGGCTATTCTCCACATAGCAAAGCATACAAATGCTACAATAAAAGACTTGGCAGAATTGTTGACAGCATTGATGTAGTGGTTGATGAAAAGGGATATATTCCTAGGCAAATACATCGTGAAGACATCGAAGAAGATGAGAGCTACCCTCAAAGACAGAATGATGAAGAAGAAGAACCTCAAGAAGAATCTCAAGAAGAACCTCACGAAGAAGCAGAAGAACGGACAAGAATAGAAGAAAAGACTCCATCCAGATATGTTCAGAAGAACCATCCAGAATCTCAGATCATGGGACAAAAAGAAGCAGGTATACAAACTAGAAGAACAGTTGCAGAAGCTTCAAGCTATTTGGCATTACTTTCCTCCACCGAACCACAAAATGTGAAAGAGGCATGCAAAGATGAATGTTGGGTGAAAGCAATGGATGAAGAACTTGAGCAAATCGAAAAGAACAACACTTGGGAGCTGGTTCCTAGACCAAAAGATAAGAATGTTATTGGAACAAAATGGGTCTTCAAAAATAAATTGAATGAAAATGGAGAAGTAATTAGAAACAAAGCCAGACTCGTTTGTAAAGGGTATGCGCAGCAAGAAGGAATAGACTTTGAAGAAACTTTTGCTCCTGTTGCAAGACTTGAGGCCATCCGAATGTTCCTTGCTCTCTCAAGTTTTCAGAACTTCAAAGTATTTCAAATGGATGTGAAATCAGCCTTTTTGAATGGAGACTTGGAAGAAGAAGTGTACATTGAACAGCCAGATGGGTTCATTCTTGGAAATGATCCAAATCTTGTATGCCGATTGAAAAAGGCTCTCTATGGTCTCAAACAAGCTCCAAGGGCTTGGTACTACCGGTTGGACAAATATCTTCATCAACAAGGTTTCTTAAAAGGTTCAGCAGATAGCAATCTGTATATAAAAGTTGAAAATGACAAATTGCTAATACTTGTTGTGTATGTAGATGACATTATTTTTGGCAGCAATGAAGAAGCTATGAGTCAAAGCTTTGCCTCAGTCATGCAGAAAGAATTTGAAATGTCCTTGCTAGGAGAACTGACATATTTCCTTGGTTTGCAAATCCAACAGAAGGAAGGAGGAATCTTTTTATCTCAAACCAAGTATCTCAAGCAGATTTTGAAGAAATATGGCATGGAAGATGCAAAACCAGTATGTACACCCATGGTCACAGGATGTAGTCTCAGTGCAAATGATGAATCTGCAGCAGTACATCAACCAACCTACAGATCTATGATTGGAAGTTTACTATATTTGACAGGTACCCGACCAGACATCATGCATGCAGTTGGAATAGTTGGAAGATTTCAGGCAAATCCGAAGGAGACTCATCTTCAAGCAGTGAAGAGAATTTTCAAATATCTTCAAGGGACTCAAAATTATGGCTTATGGTATCCTAGAGATACAGATCTTACTCTTCATGCCTATACAGATGCAGATTGGGCCGGAAGCGTGGATGACAGGAAAAGCACAAGTGGTGGTGCGTTCTTTATGGGTCCCAGACTGGTCTCTTGGTTCAGCAAGAAACAGAGTTCAATTGCCTTGTCTACAGCTGAAGCAGAATATGTTGCTGCTGCATCTTGTTGCACCCAACTCCTTTGGATGATGCAGAATTTGCAGGATTATCAAATCACTTGTACTCCTCCAATCCCTATCTTATGTGACAACACAAGTGCAATCAGCATCTCAAAGAATCCGGTTATGCATTCAAAAACCAAGCACATACCAATCAAGTACCATTTTCTCCGGGAACAAGTACTTGAACAGAAGGTCAAGTTGGAGTATGTTCCTTCTAAGGAACAAGTTGCTGATATTTTCACCAAACCGTTGCCCAGGGACACTTTTGAATACCTCAGGCAAAAGCTGGGGGTTGTTGATGCATCATCTTACTGTTGATCATCTTCCTATTGGTGGTATAGGCTCAGGGGGAGCACATAATGCATTGTTGGCATTATGGAGAAGGAGATCTTGGAAATAGCTGCAATATGTCTCTATCTCCTTCATGATGGATTTCTGGTTACAGATCTGGAGATGCATGAGCATAGGGGGAGCATACCCTTTGCCCTTGATGTCAAAGGGGGAGAATGAAGCTGAAGATTATGTGGTTGCCATCAAGTCCAAAGGGGGAGATTGTTGGCATTATGATTCAGGTGTTGTCCTTGATGGCAAACCCATTCAGGTGATAAATCAAGAAGGACGCAGGAAATATGTTCAGCAAGTGCGTCCCCGCAGGTATACCATACAGAACCCGCGTCCAGGGACGCAGGCCAGCCGTTCAGGAGGTGCGTCCGCCCAGTGCACACATTTCAAGGCAGAGAAAAGCACGTGGGGGTTTCTTGTGTGGTATCTAGCCGACGGTTTTGTGTTTCTATGGTGTCGGCTCGTGGTTTTGTTCCATGTTTTGGGGAGAAGCTTGCCTATATAAAGCAAAGGAGTTCATTTGGATTAAGCATCATCTTGGTTGAATATCTTTTGGTGAGATCTAGTCCAGATCTATGAAGGCGAATCTTCTAATGGACTGTGATCTCTATGGCGCATGATCAGATCTGTGGATCTGAGTGTTTGGGTTGGTTCTGAAGTCCTCATATCTTTTATATCTGAAGGGACGCAGGTTCAGTGAAGGGAAAGTGCGCCGGGACGCAGTACAGTAAAGGCTCAGGTGCGTCTCTGAGGCAAAGGACGCGGCGCGACTGTGTTATTGGGTGCGTCTCTGAAGCAAAAGACGCGGCGCGATAGTGTTTCTGGGTGCGCCGGTCGCAGCAAAGCATAGAGGAACAGTGCGTCGGCACGCAGAACAGTGGAAGGTAGACTGCGTCCAGTCGCAGGTCACAGAAAGAAAATATGCGTCCCTGTCTTAAGATGATCTGTTGACTGTATATTTCTGTTCATAAGGTGTTCTGGGTTATTTCTGTAATTACTGATCTGATATCTGTAGTGGACTGTATCTGTTGTATTCTTGTTGATCATTTGATTCTTCATAAAAGAAGTAGGGGGTTGTAGCTCCCTTCCAGGAGAGACTGGAAAACGAGAGAGAGTTGTAGCTCTCTGCAGGTTGCAGCCTGCGTGCTGGTAAAGGACTGCACCAGTACAAAATCATTGTAAAAAGAATTTCTTGAAAGAAGATAGAGACATATTGCAGCAGGTGGTTTTCTCCTGCATTGGGTTTCCACCTTACATCTTGTGTTCTTTGGTGTGACTGTCTATTTTCTTTATTCATGCTCATTATTTTATGGTACTGATATGCAAGAATAATTCAAAAGATCAAATAAGGAAGATTTGGTAAATTGCTTGATAATACTGATTCACCCCCCCTCTCAGTATTATTTCCAACATATTTTTTCTCATGTAGTTGTTCTTTACGTGTTTCTCACAACAACGTCTCTTCAGCACTCTGCCTACTTTCTCAAGGGCTCTCTACTACCTTCTCTTCAGCACTACTGTCCTTGTTATCCACACAACACATCCATTGCACTTCTTTCTAAATCACTCAGTGTACTCCTCGGTGCTTATAACTCTCTATCTCAAAGCACACCTTTCACTCCAAAACACTTCTGCAATATGCTAAACTCAATACTCGCTTAATTGCAAATGATGGTTTTGTTTCTCAGAGACAATCTGCACAAGGCTATCTCTACTTTCTATAGTCTAACTTCTCAAATTTACTTATACATGGCTCCCTCTACCACTGTTGCATCTCCTAGTAGTTTCCTGTCATAGTATTGAATCAAAGATGGGTCATGTAGCTTCTTACTAAAAAACTGCGTAAACCTTCATGTTGAGAAATTATTTCTCACACGACCTGCACACTCCTCCGAGAGTCCCATTCTTATTCATTTCTCAACATAGCTTGATAGTCCTCAAGGATGGCTACTTTGACTTCATTTATTTCTCCTAGTCATGCATCCGAAGAAGTCGATTGCTTTCCTCAATCCACATAATCATCTATGTAAAATGATGTACTTGATTCCTTGTTACAGAGTTTTTTGCAAGTTTATCTCATTTTAACGATCAACTCCCCTGATCCAAAATTCAATTCTACAACTTCCAACCCATGAATCCTTTAACTTGTTGTATTGGTTCATCAGAACACACCATATCATAACTTACACCAGTGTAATTTTATGATACTCCACTTCTTCGATATCGTTGGGCCCCTTTTCCTTTATCTCCTTTAGCAAGCATTTTCTCATAGGAATGGAGATATGACAAATGGCTTAGTAATAAATTAGAGCCGCATAATATCATAACTTATACAGATGAATTATTATGATATTTTCATGTCCGATATGCTTGCCTCCTTTTGCAATTATCTCCCTATGTGTTTCCTTCTCAAGGGACCAAGATTTGTGACGAATGGCTCAATTCTTAGTTGCTAAGTCATTTTGGATCCTTTGCGCCCTTGGTTCTTTGAACTATCATAACCAAGTTCCAACACAATATCAGATGCCCCTTCCATCTTAACTTTTCCAAAAACCATTTCCACAAGAGTTACAAGGTTCTCATCCTTTGATATGACGACCTCTGAGATGATGTCATTACTCCACGTGGTGACTTCTTAGTGGTGACATGTGTCACCCGAATTTGGCCCACTAGACCACCCAATAATGTTGAATCTTCCTACCACCTCCTGCTGACATTAGTTTCCACTGCCACTTCTCGGAGCCAATATCATGTCACCATGTGTCCTACCAGAGGAGAGAGAAGGAGTCCTGATTAACCTTTGGTTTTGCAAAACAATATCTTAGTAATTCTACTAATCATCCCTCATATTTTTAACAATATTGGTAGCATTGGATATTCTAACTTCATAAAATACATATGTTAAGAATTTTTGATATTCCCCTAGGCTTCGACCTCTGATATTCCAATATATGATATGCTACCTATTTTGGTATCCCCATATCCAATATGCTTCTTGTTCTAATATCCTGATATTCAATGTGCTACATGTTATGATATCCCACTATCCAATATGCTACCTGTTGTGATATCTTGATATCCAATATGTTGGTCTCCAGGGTTATGATATCGGGTCCCAATGGGTTCTGATTTCCGATATTTCATCATGTTTAAAAGTTCATGTCCCTAAACTTCAACAACCCATATCTTTCAATCCTGGAGTCCATTTTTAGACTTCAGGATACCAAGGTAAATCTCTTCCAGAGGAGTTTACACTGGAGAAGGTCTGATGTAGGATTTAAGCCAATATTCTACCTCGGATATGGCTGTGAAATCCTTGCCACACTTTTCTGCTTGACCCTTCTTGTGCTTGGAATGTTAAACTCCCAACCACCATAGTCATCATTTTATGGCTTCTTAAATGTGCCTTCTACTCTGATGATTTTCTACAAATCCTTCCAACAACCATGGGATTCCTCTGTAGGTTTTAACCCCATACAGAAATTACCTGCATACAAATTCTAAAACACAAAAAATAAACAATGCGAGAGGATAACACATATACATAGATATTTTCCCTTGGATCCCAAAACCGAGACTACCAGCTTGATTTTTCATTATGTTCCCTTCAATGTTACAATACATATTTATACATGCCAAAGCATCCAATACCATGGACTGAAAACCATCGCATCCAAAACCATGGACCGAAAACTATTGTGTCCAAAACCATGTGTGAAAAACATGCACAAAACCATAGGTAGGTACGCCCAACCTAATATAGGGTCCAAAACCAAAATTTTCTGGGGCACTACCCCGAACACCATAGAGTGGGGTTACCTACACCACTCAAACCCCTTGTGACTCCCCCACTACACAATCAGTGCAATGAAGGGGGGCCTCCGCCCACCTTCTAACCCCCTGGTTAACTACGTGGGCTAGTCGTGGAAAGAATATAACACAACCCAACATCCTCTGGAATAACACAGTAGTCATGGGATTCCTCCGGAACAACATAGCAATAATCATTTTATGGCTTTTCCTGTAATCCAGCTACTATGATCATTATCTAGATAAAGCCCACTGCTATCATTGGAGTCCTCCTAAGCCATGCACCTGTTGCGAAAATCATTCATGCCAATCTGCTTGACATCAATGTCAATACTAGCACTTCCACCACAAATTGTCCATCATCAAGGTCTCTAAGGGACAATATGAATACCCATACTATTTTATGAGAAACATGGGAATCAGTTACCTACCTTGGTGAACATGTCGATGAACAAAACTTATTTGATATTAAATTCATAAGACCACATGTAAGAATAGGAAAAGAAGGCATATAAGAAAAATTCTACCATAATGGGTCTAAAAGAGAAAATATAACACAAGGCATGGTCACATCAAGGATGCTTACCACCAAAAGTGCTTGTGGGGGAAAAAAGAAAAGGTAAACTAAAAATTTAATGCAAATTATTTTTTCCTCAAAATCTAATCCAATTAATAGTATGAGGTCAAAAATTAGAATTTATACCCATGGGGGAATTGAGCAAACTATGGTTATAAGAAATTATGATGTGGCTGATGAAGGAGAATGATAATTAGTGAAAGGTAGATGAGCTCCATAATTAGCATATGAGGCCCTTCTTTCCTAAACAGATTCAAGAACAGTGGAAAAATTATTATTATTGAAAGTATTTCTTCATTTATAGGCATTCATCCTCTACTATAGTCTTTTTTTGGAGAGTTTAGGATATAAAGGAAATGGATGTTGTGTGCACAATGTTATATGCATTATATTTTGGGTAAATATGAGGAGGATTGCTAGAACATTTCTTTGGAATGTAAATGCAATAATCTATGTCAATGGCTAGTCATTCAATAATATTGGGCTACAACTTAAGTACACAAAGATGTCATCTAGTTCCTGCTTGATATGTCTCGGTCATTGAAGTTATTGATTATTTGCTGAGGGAATTATATTTTAAAGGCCCTCTTACATTTCTAAAGTTTCCTGTTGGAGAAAATACATTGTTGAATAATAATTTTGTTATAGATATTGTTGTTATTCAAGTTAGTCACTATGATGCTTTTTTTTTTGAATAATTATGGAACTGGTGTTTCATGTCTTAAAACATAAAATTTTAAGGGCACATACATTCGATAGTGTTAACTAATTGTGAAACTGCTTCTTTCACTTTGATGAAGACAATATTCACGAGAGTATTTTACTTCTTGAAGTGAACAGGATATTGAAGGTTGGAGGCGACATTGGTTGGGAAGTGTAGCCAGTATACAAACATGAGGATAAGATACAAGAATCTTGGAAAGGTATTGTAAGTGGAGAAGAAGAAGATTGGTTTTTTTTTCTAAATGTAAATTAGATATGAAAAAATATTTTATTTAGTTGGTACTTCCTATGGATTTTCCTTTGGCACAAAACTTAGGTTTCAATCCTAGATATAACTTTCATAATCTCAACCCATGAGGTGTAGGCCAGTTGGTTTCCATGGGTTTAGTCCCTTCCCAAGTCATATATTAGATTCAAACTCCAAATTGTTGTAATTATTGTAAAATCCTAATTAGATTCTAATTGTTGTAAAATCCTTGACATATAAGAAATGTCCGTGCAACATTAGTACAAGATAAATGTAAGAATGGTAAATACTCATAGTTGGGCTAACTCAACTTGAAGGAAATGGAAACCAATAAGAATTTCAACACTAACATTTTTTTCTACTATATTATGAGCATAGACTGGACTTATGAAAGCAAATGGAGACACTAAAGAAGAATGCAGTTGTACAACTGACGTGCAATGATTGGAAGGAGAAATCCTATTTTTTGGAAAAAGAGTGAGTTCAAAAGTTTCACCAAAGCAGGTACATTAGCACATATCCTAGAGACTCTAGATCATCTCTCCCACTTTGTTTTGAACACCATGAAAAGATGAAAATAATAATTATCCAACCAAAACATTAATATCCAATCACTAAACTAAGAGTTTATATTTACAATGTGTAGTTATTGATAGAAAACCTACCAAAGAAAAAGTAAAATCTAGCTACGAAAGACCTAGAGAAACGATAACTCACATATCCCCAGATGTGTATTGATCCTATCACAGTGACTAGTACTAGTGAGATTTTTGTTTCCCTTGAAGGAAAAAAAAATTGGAAATTAATATTTTACTTTATAAAATGGCTTTACAACCAAGGGACCAAAAGAAACCTTGTTCATTTTCTAACTTTGGTAGTGATTTCAATCTTTAGCAACATTTCCATGCATGTTTGGTGAATATTTTCTATGCCAATGTAATAATCATCTTCCCCAATTTTTGTTATTGTTTTTAAAATCAATATGGTCATTGCCATGAACAAGTTTCCACATAAGACTAAGTCAAGAAGTGACATTTATGACCTATGTAGGTATGAGAGGATGAGATCAAGGAAACATGATGTGTCACATATGATGATGTTGAGAGTGATGGGCATGGGAGGATTAGGTGGAGTATGACATAAGTGTTGGCTCGCCTATCATGCTCCTGGGCAGGATCGGTTGGGCATCATTGATTGAAAGGCTCATCTAGTAGTTGAGTTGTCCTATACAACTTAGAGGTTTGTGAAAAATGTTTTTGAATCCCAGGAATAGACCTCAGTCATTTATTTTATGATCGAAAGTTTCAATAATCATATTTCTAGTGAGTTCCCTCATTTTATCCTCCATGCATGTTTTATTGTTGGAACTCTGCTACAATGTTGGCACCACTTGGATATGTGTGGATCCACTATAAATGCTCACACTTATTAACCTTTTAATTTTTATTATGTGTGGAACCACTTTTCTAAAGGTCACTTCAGCAAACTTGAGCCTTTGATCCACCTTACTTGTATTCAGTGACCTATCCTAAACGGTTAGGCTCATGCATACTTCCAAACGAAATATTTTTAGAAACATGAGCATAATAATTGATCCTTTTTTTAATCATTTTCTACAAGTATGCATACTAGATCACCATCATGATATATTTTTATGATGATATATATAAGTTTTAGGGATTCAACTTAGCGATTTGTGAAAAATGTTGTTGATTACTCATAATGGATCTCAACCATTGATTTTACAATTTACAGCTTCACTGATTAGCTTTCTAGGGGTAGCATAATTTTATCCTCTAAGCATGTTGTATTGCTAGAACTCTGTTACGATGTTGGGACCATTTTATGTGTGCAGATCTACTCTAAATCCATGAATTTATTAACCTTTTAATTTTTATTATGTGCATAGCCACTTTTCTAAATTTGTGGTCCCTCTAACAAACTTGAGGTGATTTTTTTTTTAATTTCCAACTCCGTTGGTATTGCAACACCCATATAACTATCACAAAGCCGTCACAATTTCCATGAGTCAATGTCACAATTCCCATGGAAAAACATCACACTTCCCATGCCAAAACATTGCAATTCCTACACATTGAATGTTGCAATTCCCTCATGTAGATGTCACAATTCCCATGCTTAGATGTCAAAATTCCCACACCTAATTGTTGCAATTCTTAAGTAGAGAATGTCACAATTCCTTTTCAGAGACATCAGAATTCCCAACCTAAAACATTGCAATTTCATAGCATCAATGTCGCATTTCCTACGTAAATGATGTTGCAATTACCTCGTCTATATGTCACACTCACCATGTATGGATGGCAGTATTGACGCAAGTTTCGACGGAAAACCAAGTTATCTTCAAATGAGATGCGACAATGATTTTTGTCTAAATAATGACACCAAGAATTGTGAAGAAAATGACCATCGAACTTTTAATGATCAAGGAGATATCAAAATTGCGAATGTAAAATGTTCAATGTTTTGCAAAAGATATTTTTGTCTTTATAGCTATGAATATTTATCACAAGAAAGCCAAAGAGTGATCAAAATATAGTGTTATATGTAGCAGTGCAGGTTCCTTCATGAACAATTAATTACTAGAAGGTTGATCTATGGAGTAATGGTAATGTATTCTCAAGAAGTAGATATGGATCTTGATGTGAACTCTATTATGTTTATGAAAATTGAGTTGGAGGAACCCAAAAAGATGAATAAAGTTTTATTAAAATAATCAGCAAAAATGAGTTAGATGGAGCAAAAAAACTAGAAAGAGAACCTTATTTGAATGGATTTTATTATAAGGAAGGAATTAAGGTCAAAATTACTAGCAGAAAGAACTCATCTGTGTACCTATTTTTTTATGGATATTGTTATTTATATTATGAATTTGGTCATAAGGGAGGTGGTTATAGAATTTATGGAAGAAAATAATTTCTAAAGAACCACTCTCAATAAAATTCTCTAGAAGCATTTATGATAGAAACTCTTTTTCTCCTCTACAAAGTCATGTTGTATGCTTCATATGCCATAATTTTAGTCAAACATATCGAGACTAAAAAATAAATCAAGAGAAGGAAGAATTCCCTCGTAAATCGAATGTATAGAAGAAACAAGAAGAAAGGTGTGCTCTCATGTTGTATGACAATTACAAGAAAACAAATGGTGTGTTGATAGTGGATAGTCAATAAACATGATGGGAGATCAAAGCATGTTCATCAAACTTAAGGAGGTAGATGAAGGTATGGTAATTGTTAGAAGTAATGCATCTGCAAAAATCACTAGACAAGGAATTGTAAGTGTCTTCAATGGAAGCAATAAATCCCAAGATGTAGTGTATATGGAAGGAATAAATATAATATCTTTAGCATTAGTCAAATGTGTAATCGATGGTATGATCTCACATTCAACACTAAGATATGTGAAATTAGAAATTTAGCTTCTAGAAAATTGATAACATGAACTATTATGAATAAGTGTAATTTATACATCCTTGATGGACCTGAAATTGAGAAGTGTTGCATTGGAAGGATAACCAAACTTTGGTTATGGAACAAAAGGTTGGGACATACCAATTTTGAAAATTCGGTAAAATGTACAAGAGCGCGAGCTATCAGGGATATCCACTTAACATAAAAGCCTCATAATGCCATCTGCAAAGCATGTCATCCCATGAAGTAAACTAGGGTATTCTTCAAATAAAAATAATATTAAACATCCAATCCATTGTAAATCATTAACATAGATTTTTTTGCACTAGTCATGACATGTACTCTGAAGGGAGAAAGGTATTTCATGTTGTTTGTAGATGACTTCAGAATAATGATGATTTAGTTTTCTTAAATAAAAATTCAAAGTGTTTGAAACGTTTAAGGCTTTCAAGGCCCTTGTAGAAAATTAAATGGAATTAAATATCAAATGTCTAATAAATGATCAAATAGGATAATACACCTCCCACAAATTCAATTATTTTTGTGAACTACATGTAATCAGAGCGACACTTCACTATCACAAGGACTACTCGATAAAATGACATGGATGAAACAAAGAACATAACAGTTCAAGATATGGAAATATATATTCTCTTTGAGGCACAACTACCATATCAATTTTTGGGAGAGGCAATAAATATGATACTATTCATGTTGAACAAATCTCAAATCAAGGTAAGTAGCACCAAAAATATTTACAAATTATGGAAAGGAATATCATATGTAGTCTGAAATTTCAAAATCATTGGAAGTAAATTTTGTATCTAAATGAATGGAAAATAGCTAGGAAAATTTAAATAGAGAGATGACAAAGGAAACTTCTTAGGATATGACTATCGAAACAATGGATACCTATTCTATAATAAAATAACTTAGGAAGTCATTTAATTCTCTATGTGCCTTCATATCACTTATCGATCCCCTAAAATTTTCTCAAGCTAGTCAAGATCAAAATTGGATCAAGGCCTTGAATGAGGAGCAAGAATAGATTGAGAAGAATGAGACTATTGAATATGTTCCAATACCATAAGGTAAAAATTTTAATGGAACCAAATGGGTCTATAGCAACAAACTCAATGTGTACATTGTAAGGAATAAATAATGACATGTATGCAAAGGACAAGAGCAAGTTGAAGGTGTGGAATTTAGTGAAACATTTTCTCTAGTATTTCAACTTGAAGCTATCAAATTTTTTTTAGCATTTGCTTGTTACAAAGCATTCAAGTTATATGAAATTTAAGTAAAATTAGCCTTCTTGAATGGGGAATTCAAAGAAGAAGTTTATATTGAGTAGACGAAGGGATTTTATCTAGAATAAGGAAAATACTACATATGAAGACTATAGAAAGCATCATATGGATTAAGGAAAGTACCCAGCCAATGGTACTCCATATTAGATATATTATTAGAATTGTAGTGTTGGTATTGATGTCAATAGAGTTATGGTGTTTCCTGTTATATGCCTTATGTCAACCTGATGATATTAGTCCTCCTCATGATGTGTGATGAGTGTTTTGGCTTGGTGGTCGTATTGGTTGGCATTGATGTGAACATGGATTTGGAGGCTATGCAGATATGGTTGTAGCTAAATATGTTGAAGATGCTATTGTTGCAGGTGGTTGGATTTCTACTACATGTTTTTAGATGTTGTTTCTTGTGGTGGAGGTGCCTCGGCCCTCTGCTAGTGTTGGAGGTAGTTTGATGACTTGATGTTTCTATTGTAGGTACTAGATATGTTTCTAAAGGTGTTGGATATGCTAGGAAATCTCTAGAATAACTGAACTACTAGTTGGAGGTAACTATATATATATGGCATGTAGTAATGAGTATGATGCCCTACTTTAAGATTTATGCATATTTTCATGGTGTCAAATTGTGTGTGGAGTTGTGTCATGATGTCCCTAACTTACTCCTGAAGATCAACTCTTGCATGTTGGCATTGATGTTAATAGGGTCAAGGTGCTTCTTGTTATATGCCTTATGTCAACATTATGATATTAGTTCTCCTTATGATGTGTGATGATTGTGATGACTGTTTTGACTTGGTGTTCCTATTGGTTGGCAATGATGTCAACTTGGATTTGGAGGCTGAGTAGAGATGGTTGTTTCTACATATGTTCAATATGTTGCTGCTATAGGTGGTTGGATTGCTACTACATGTTTTGAGATGTTGTTGCTTGTGGTGGAGGTGCTTCTAAAGGTGTTGAGGTGGTTGTATGACTTGATGTTGTTGTTGCAGGTAATAGATATGATTATACATGTGTGGGATATGTTGGAGAATATCTTCAAGAGGTGAGCTACTATATGGAGGTCACTTAATGTATGTCATGTATTTATGAGTATGATGCCCTATTTTAAGCTTTATGCATATTTTCATGGTGTCAAAGTGTGTGTGGAGTTGTGTCATGGTGTCCATATCTTACTCCTAGAGATCAACTCCAAGTGGTGGCTTAAGAAGTGCCCACCATTTGACTAGTATTTTCCTGTTGTCTTTATCCCTGTTGAAGTCATCTACCCAAGAAGTGGTCAGGAAACTTGATTCTTAAGGGATATACATAGGTTTCCTTCATAAGGGTCGTGTATACCCAATAATATCCATAGGTTTCCTTCACAAGGGTTATGTATACGTATTGGAAGTGCTTTTCATTGCATTCCTCACACATCTCAGGTTAATTTATGGTTTTTTTAGCTTGTCTTGTTCATAACTTTTCATGTAAAATTAAAAAAAGGTCAAGGAGCTTTGAAAAGTGATTAAAATTGAAAATATATTTTATGAAGTGGAGTGAGTAGCTTTATTAAGTCAATGAGTTGAATCTGTATCAAATCAAGCATATGAACAAAGTTTGTGGAGCTCAATAGTTCTTGGTAATTATCGGATTGATCACCTTAGTTCATCCATATAATGGAGGAAGCTCAATGATAGTATGGTTGATTATCTTGATGTTTTGAGTGAGTGTGATATTGGAGAGGAGTGCGCAAGCTATGTTCGATTTGTGTGATGCATATTTTCTGAAGCAGTTATTTGGTGTTGCAATAGTTAGCTGAAGTATGTTTTAGCCAATATTTTGTGTAGCAAGCAAGGAGTGTGTGGAGATTTTGTAATTCAGATTTTGGAGATATTTTAATTTTTATTGTCCGCATTGATGATATGTTATTGTAGTGCTCATGTTGAGAAATTCTTAGTTGCAATATGAAAATGTACGAAATTAGAATCACATAAAGGCGTGGAGTTGGAGGACTCTGGTGAAATCAATATAAGATAGAAATTTTCTCAATCCAATGTTGGTTTGATAGTTCATAAGAGACTTGGTGAGGATCATTGATCATGTTGGCTTTGAGAAGATCGCAATCTATAGAGTCGTTTGTTAGTTCAAGAGTATCCAATCCAGGATTGTTGATCATGGTGGCCTTCAACAAATGGTAATCCCTAGATCTAGATGAGAAAGAGTCTCCATTTAATAGTATCCATCTAAATACGTATGTAAATAATTTTCTTGACATAACCTAATATTTGAGCAACACAACAACAATGGGTGGTTTTTTTCCCTAGAGAGGGTTTTCCACTAGAAATATCTATGTCTATTTCATTTATTACTTTCATGGTTTCATGTTTTTATTTGATGCTCTGATATATGCTTTTGTGTTTTAGTTTATGCATGTTTAAAAATACAATAATTTGGAGAAAAATATAAAAGTGTCTTCACTACTTATTTACCCCCCCCCCCCTCTTAGTAGTGATATAGTTTCCAACAATTGGTATCAGAGCGAGGCTCTCAGGTGCATATTGATCATTGGATAGTGGATCTTGGAGTCTTTAGCATATTTTTGCAAATTTTTCGAAGTGGATCATCAAGGAATTCCAGTGCTTCATGTAGGTAAATTTGCAACTTGGAAGATGAAATTGGAATCATATTTTCTATCTCTTGATGAAAATATCTTTCTATTAGTTGAATATGGAGTTAAAGATGAAATAAATGATCTAGCTAAAAATATTAAATTGCATAATATTTAAAAATATCATAGAATATGTCTGAGACACTGTGAGACTGCAAAATAGTTTCTAGATTGGTAGTAAAGTCTGTATCTTGGAGGAAAATTGCATATTTGAAAGATGGCAAAAAATGCAAAGGATTCTACTGTTATTGCAATGAAAAATCAAACCTCCTTATAAGAAGAAGAAGGCAATAGCAATAGCAGTGATAGATCGAGCATCAATCTTAAGGAACAACAAGAAGAGGTCAGTAGCAAGGATGAAAAGAAATCCAATGTAATGGCACTAAAAGCATAGATTCAAAGGCTAAAATAAAGATAATAAGATGTTGTTGTCAATGTTTGATGAAAAGGAGTGTGCATACAAAGAAGAAATTTCATATTTAAAATCTCAATTGGAAGAAGGATGAAAAATCGAAAATGGAATGACGAAGCAGTATAAGGAGCTGGAGGATGTGATCCAAAAATTTAAGGATGAAGCAGTTTCTACAAGAAAATAATTAGAAAGGATTAGATCTAATGCTCAAGAAATAAGAAGCAAATATGAAAATGTTGGAGTAGCTAGTGGTAGTAATAAAATGGAGAATTGTCTACAAAATCATCAGCCATGCAAGAAGTAGAAGAATAAGAGAAGGAGGCCAAAGGAGAAGAATATAATTGCCAAATGATACAACTGTGGAATATGTGGACACATACCAGTAATTTCTAGTAATGGAGAGATCAAACCCTCTCATAAAAAGGAGAAATGAAAAGAGATGCAATCTCAAGCATGCATGCAAAGAAGATCTCCATCCATCAGGTATAATAGTCATTTTTATGGTGATTGTTTCTCATGGAATGATTTTAGGCATAGGGCTATTAATTACAAGGCATATGAAAGAAGTAGAAATCAGATCAATAAGAGATGTCAGCCTATTCCTCCATTCGTTGGTCACATAAGATGTTTTGTGTGTGAAAATGTTGGCCATAAGTCCAATGATTGAAAGCTTCCCATGTATTACATGAGATCAAATCAGAGAGAGGAAAATATGCAAGGCCAACCACACAAGAAAAGGAAGGATCAACAAATGAAAGTTTGGAGAAGAAAAGAGCAGCAAGGAACTCCCACCAAAAACTGAGGCCTGCTTGGTCTCAGTGGGATCATATGGTTGCATCATGAGTTACATGTAGATTCTTGGATGTCAAACCATATATGGAAGATTTCATGAAGATAAATTTTCATATTGAGAGATGCATGTGTTTAGAGGGAGTTCATGAGGTTTGAAGTAATTTTTCATTTATGGTTTATTTCTTTCCAGTTTGATTATAGATAGGATCAACTATATTGTGACTGATGGTTAGTGGAGTAGATGGATGTTGAGTTCTTATTGATTTTTTTGGAGATATGACAACCACACGGTTGTCTTAAATGCATGGTCAACGTCTGATGGAGGATCACAAATTCACGGGAGCATTTTTTCTTCTTAATAGAGTTGCAGATGGTTTGAATTATGTTCCTATGTAGAGCATGCAGTGCATATGCTTCGAATTGTTTTGAATTAGTTTTGATATTACTTCCGTTGATATCAATTGATGTGTTTGCATATTATCACTTATATTTTCTATTTCTATAAGCATCATGTTATTTCTCATGTGTTTATGTATGGATGAGACATGAGAAGGATTATTGTTGTTGCTCATGATATTTTGATGCATGTTGATGATGTGATATTGTACATTTATGGAGAGGATGAAATCTCACAATAATTTATTGTTGGATCTGATGTAGTTGTTGTTGATGTATAATTATGATTTTTTGCTCACTTATTTTCTACTTTTGCCTTGTTGATGATATGTTGTTCACCTATGTTGAGGAGATGATGATTTTGTACTTTTGATGGTGCTACATTTTCATATCTTATTCTATTGTTGTTGTTGCATAGTATTTTATGGATATATGTTTTCTATATTGGTTCATATGTGGGTCTAATGTTTTTGTTGTTGTTTCCTGGTGATATATTTCTTGTGGTTTGATTTGATGGTGTATTATGTTGCTGTTTGATGAGCCTCATGATGATGCAAGGTAGTGAGGATATGTATTTGATGTTTCTCTATGACATATTGCTATGATGATGCTATAAATTGATTTTGTTGATGCACATGTGGATCATGGTGGTGGTTTCTAGTGGTTATCATGATTTTTCCACAGGATATTCATTATTGAGATGGTATTGGATGATGTGTTGAGTGGCCATGCACTAGCACATGATGTTGCTAGTCCTTCTATCGTTGTTGTTACACGTATGGATCATATATATCTTCTCATTGATGCCATGTATTCATGTTATGCTATTGTATTGGGCATGCATAGATGAGAGTACACTTATGTGCAGATGTAAAATCTATGTACCTTTATTGCTCTATATTTTGGGAAATTTTCTCTTGGAGAGACCCATGGTGTCTAGTATGTATTGTAAAATGTGTCAATTAGTTATTTTTAAGCTAATGGGTTTCATGTCTTATTTTGTATATCATTTATGTAGCCCCAATACGTTGGGTGGACGATGTATTCTAGGGTAATTAGAGTCATTGGTTGGTGATAGGTTTGTTATAATGGAGTCATATGATAGTCCTAAATACTTGTCACAACCATGTATTTTCTCCATGGAGCATTGTAATTCGACTCATCAATAGGTACATTATAAGAGTCAGGATGCCATCCTCCAGCTTTAGAACTATCTCTTTCTCACATTTATTTACATTTCTTGTTATATTATGCTTAGTGAGAAGGATAAAATATGTTTGTTATGTCATGTGGTCTAATATGACTTAATCATAGAAAATGGAGAAATTTTTTAGATGATTTCTATGCAGGGGCTTGGAGTAGACAACAAGGAGAGAACCTAGGGGGGTTGCCCACCTCTTTAACTTCCTCAATCAGACCAATATCACAACAGCTTCTCTCTCATCAACTCAAGGTCGTTAGCATCCAATCAAGTGAAAGTAATGAGGAACAATATCCATCATTCTCAAGTTGTAGGAGAGAAGTATTCCTATATTCTAGGGATCTTATAGTAGTTACCCTCTTGTATAAATAAGCAATTAGAATAGCTCATTAGGATTCAAGTTTTGTTTTGAGCTCAAGTACATGGCATTTTTATGTTGAATTTTATTTGATGTATTAGACTTTGATTCAATGATAATGAGTAGTTGCTTGTTGATTCATCATTGAGTTAGTTCCAGAGGGCTAAGGATCTTGGGTTTGGGTACAAGCTAGTGGATTAGGTCTCTCTTGTGTATTTGTATCTCTTTTAGTTTTACAGTACTTGTTAGTTTCCTACATTTCAGTACAGAATAATCCATCAAAATATGTGATTGTAGCCTCTAGCTCACCTCTCTTATGGGATCATGAATAGAAGGATTCACAAACACCACCCAAAATAATTATGTTTATGATTTGTTGAAATAAGATTTATGTTAGTCATATTAATTTTCATGTTCTTGTTGTAGCTTAGGATTTGTTTTATTGATTAGATCAGATTTCTAGAATAGATTAGATAGAATTTAAATTCAACTCATGTTTTCCACTAGTTGTTTCATTTTTGTCAAAGATAAATGTGTGTATGAATGTGATGATTGCAAGGTTGTTTGGATACGTAGGAAGGGGAAAATTCTACACCTCCATTTGGATTCCCTCACCTTTTCTTGTGAACCCCAAATTCTATCAAATTTTTTTGTTTCTTAAGATCATTTTCCTAGGGTCATCGAGAACATCCCTCCTAGTGCAAAACAAGCCTTCAAGAGGCTCTGATCTTGTTTAGGGGCTTCAATCACTCTTAACGTGTCTACCTCAACATCCATGCACCTTTTCATACCCTTAAACCAACATTTTCCCCTATCAAACCCTATCGGAAACCCTCCTATAGCATTATAGGCCCTTCTATAGCAATACAGGGCTCTAGTAGCAACCTCTTGTAGCACACCTGTAGGACCTATTTCTTCCACAAATTTTTATCCTTACTACAACTTGGACTTATTTTAGAAGGATGTTGACTCCCACTTTGATTTCATGATCAAGGGGAACTCTTAGGCCACTCCAAACCCTCCTTTTCACTCATTGCAAAAATAGAATAGTGTTAGTTTTCTTATCGCATATTTGACACAAATAGATAAATAATTTACATATTAGTCTGAGTGAGTTAGATGGTACATATAATATTAAATTACAATTTGGAAGGTTATGCAAGAGACATGAGATTCATTTCTACAAGTATATATGATAGCTTGATGAATGTTGCAAGATAATGTAGTTTCATTTCTACAAGTAGTTTAACTCTTGTCTTTTCATGAATGTTTTAAATATCATTTACAAGTTGAAGTAAATAGCATTTTTATGTTCATAGTTAGAGGAAGCTTTTGAATTGTACCTTCATTAGCCAACTTCATTCTAATTCAATAGGAGGAATGGTCTTAGAGGACTATTGATCAGATGTCCTAGTTGAGGGTGGCATGAGTAGAATCCTATCTACTGTGAATATAGGACTCTCATCTCAAAGTTTATACAAACTTCGGGTTGATAAATAGATTTGATGAACCCTTGGGAGTTGCAGCACTCTTGGTGCAATACCAGGGCTCAACACTTTTTGGTGTCGTTACCAGGGAGGTGTCTAGGTAGATGTTATTTTTTCTTAAGCATTGTTTTAGGTTTTGCATGTATTTTTTAAGAAGTAATATAAACGAAAAAGAGAAATTTTATTTCATGCCTCATAGGAGTAGAGATACTCAAGGAAAATTATTACCAAAATCCCCCAGACCCTCAAGCAGTCAACCTTCATTCTTCTTCAATGATTGTCAACTTCCCTCTCTAACTAGAGGGTAGTCAGAAGGCCCTCTAATTGAGAAACCTGAAATTTTTTAAAAATCTATTAGGAAATAAGAAGAACCCGCTTCACCTACCCAAACTATGGCTAAAAACAGGGACAATGAGGTTTTCCCAATCAGAGAGACTAATGGAGAGGCTATAATGAAGAATATAAACCCTTCTTCCCTTCCACACTTCCATGGCTTAACCATTGAGGATTGTGATACCTTCATGTTCGAAATTTTTATTATCTATAGCACCTATGAATATACCTCTGATGACTAGACGCTGAATTTATTCCCCTCTACCCTTAAGGATGCAACCTTGCACTCATTTATGGGTCTGTCTAGGGGTGGCATCACTACCTGAGCCCAAATGCAACAAGCCTTTAATAAAAAGTATAAGGACTACTATAGGTACATATAAAACAAGGAACAAATATTTAGAATGACTCTTGGACTTGATGAATCCCTAGAAGACTATGAGGAGAGATTTTAAATCTGTTATAGGAGGGCACTTTGCACCCTTGATCTTGAATCACTCAAATTAGTTCTTCTTCGAGGGATCGGGGAGGACATGTTGGAGGCTCTCAACATGCTTCCTAGGGGATATATCTATCAATTATCATATGATTAAATTAAAACTATGTTTGAGAATCACTCTACAACTACTAGAAGGAAGGGTAGGGTTAGTCAAGGCATGGTCAGTTACTCTCCATCCAAAACTTCCATCAAGAATGAGATAGGAAACATGTTGGAGGATTTCAAGAGTGAAATGTTTCATACCTTTTCACTACAAATGGATACCATGCAAATCAAAATAAATCAGGAGTAAGTAGAAAGGGCACTAGTTATTTTCTTCCTAATATGCACCAAAAGACATCCTAGGAACAAGTACCCATTAAATGTCATAGAGGTCTACCTAGTCTGTGAAGAAAATCATGCAACACAAAGGTGACCTTATTTTGTAGGCCTAAAAGTTGTATATCAAGGAGAAGAAGGGGGTTCAACGAAACTTTATTTCATCAATCAAAGAAGACCTCAAGGGCCCAGGCCATATCAACAAGGCATGCAAGGTACATACTACTCTTATTATAATCCAAATCAGACTACAACCTTTCATCCTTGGTACTCTTCCACTCACCCATCCTGATCCACACCACCTTCTTGGCCTTATGCTCCTCCATATCCTCTTCAACTTGTCAACCATCCTTTTGAGCCATATCCACCTCACTCTTCTCAATGGCACAACCAATCACAAGGGGGAGTCCTCAAGTTAACTTTCCTCCCGCTTTATTACCTCCACCCCAAACTTAGCCACAACTCACTCATCCTACTCCAACTAAGAAGCCTCAAATTCCTTCTCAAATAAATATGAACCCGAACAACAAGCAAGCCCAACAAGTCTATAGTGGAGAGATATCTTACCCTCCTTATGTTGTGGAAATATAGGAGATCAACCTTCATTCTGAGAGAGAGATTCCAGATAACCACCCACCTTCTCCACCTGAAGAGATTGAAGGAGAGAAGTAAGAGAGTGTTCCTCAAGTCAATCCACCTCATTTTCCTGAGAGGTTTATCCACCCTAGCTAGCACACCCCAGAATGGGTTGAACGTTCGGGATAATTGAAGAATTTGTGTGTTAAAATACCCTAAAATACCCATTCTCCAGGACATTAAAGATATTCCCATCTACAATAAGCTCATCGAGGAGAAATGTTTCAAACATCCTGGGAAAAAAGAAAGGGACACCCTCGCCATAAATGTTGTTGCGAAATGATCATATTTGATGTTGGGGAGAGTAATTTTTCCAAAATAATTAGACCCTAGAAGCCCAGTAGTGGATGTGCGCATTGATGGCATCATTGTCCCTCATAGCCTGATTGATTTTGGGGTTATCTTCAATGTTATGACTAAAGAAACCATGCTCAAGGTAAACCTCCAAGGAGATTTTAGAAATACCACATTGTTGCAACTTGCAGGTAGATCCACAGTAGCTACTAAGGGAGTTGTTGTGGATTTCACGGCCTCCATCGACTCCTGGGAGTATCGTATTAACTTCCTGGTGATCCAACCCAAAACCATGTTTAATGGTTGTAATACTATATTCGAAAGACCTTGGTTGGCCACTGCAGATGCATATATCAAATGCAGGGATGGGAACATGACCATCAAGAATGAGTTGTTATCAAAACAACTGATATTGTACCCTCCTTCTCAGCATTCTCTTGAACATGATCTACCTTTGTAGCTTGAGGATGAGGAAGAAGATTATTTGTGTCATACAACACCCTACCTAATATGTACCTTAGATGTTTTTATAGGATGGGGTGACCTACTGCAGATGACCTCATCAACCATATCCTTCAGAACCAACTCCCCACTACCATTCCTCTTGATGAGCTAGTGAAATAATATGAGAAAAATTCTTGGATTGATTTATGCTCAGTTGAACCAAAACCTAAACATGTCAAAGTTGTAGAGTTTGGCCCATCCAGAACCTTAAATATTAACCCCTCTCTCTCGACCAAACAAAAAGAGAAATTGTGCAAGATGCTAAGAGAACACTTATATGCTTTTTCTTAGGACTATAAAGAAATGAAGTGGGTGCATCCCTCAATTGGTACTCATCACATCTACATCAAATATGGATGAAAACATGTGCGCCAACCTCATAGGAGAATGAACCCATTCCCTAAGGACATAGTGAAGGAAAAATTACAAAATTTGTTGGATGCATGGTTCATATACCCCATCTTAGATGGTGAGTGGGTGTCCCCTCTAGTCTTAGTCCTAAAGAAGAATGGGAAGTGGGGAATCTATGTTGATTACATAGAACTAAACAAGGCCACAAATAAATACCATTTCCCTTTTCCTTTCATTGAACAAGTTTTATATGGTCTTCCAGGGAAGAAGCTCATCTCTTTCTTGGATGGATTTAGTGGTTACAATTAGGTCTACATCAGCCTTGAAGAACAAGACAAGACTACATTTAGATGTCCTTGGGGTAACTTTGCTTATAGAGTCCTCACATTCGGTCTATGCAATTCCCAAACTAATTTTCAAAGGGTTATTTTGAGCATCTTTTTTGAGCTTATTCATGACTTTGTGGAGATATACATGGATGATTTTACTCCCTATGGATGTGACTTCTTGGAGACTCTCTATAATATAGGTAAAGTCCTGACAAAATGCATTGAAATGAACCTCTCACTGAGTCTCGAGAAATGTGAATTATTAATGAATGTAGGGACTATCCTTGGCCATTCAATCTTAGGAAGGCATACAAGTGGACCCAAACAAGATTACCATCATCAAAAGGGTTCCTACCTCTCAAAAGAAGAAGGAGGGTAGGAGTTTATTCGACTTAGCTGGTTAATATAGAAGGTTTGTCAAGGATTCTAGTAAAGTGGCTTCACCATTATTTGGATTTTTGTCCAAGGACTTCAATTTTTGTTGGACAAGTAGCTGCCAAGAGGCCCTTGAAATATTAAAAGAAAAAATGACCACTGCACCCATACTTAGGTGTCCTAATTGGGATTTTCCTTTCCATATCCATATTGATGCATCAGACAAAGTTGTTGGGGTAGCCTTGGGAAAAATATATGATAAGTTACCCTATACCATTTATTTCGTTAGTAAAAAAAATTCTAAGGCTGAAGTGACCTACACTGTCTTTGCAAAAGAACTCTTAGCTTTCGTACACTCCTTAAACAAATGCAGGAACTATATCACTAGATACCAAGTCTTTGTGCATACTAATCATGTAGCTATTAAATATTTAATGAATAAACTTGATTTTAGTGCCAGATCATTAGTTGGTTGTTATTGTTACAACAATTTGATTTGACAATCATTAACAAGCCATGAAAAGAAAATGTAGTCATAGATTTTTTTTCTAGACTTACTTTTCCTGTAGGTGATGAAGGGATGGTCGATGCTAAACTTCCATATGAGCACCTATTTTCTATCTCAGTGCTCTCTCATTGGTTTTATGACATATCCAACTACCTGGTTTCTAGGATATTTTCGACAAATATGTAATATTTGGAGAAGAGCAAAATTGTAAGGAAAAGTGCCCCTTTCACTTGGATTGGGGGCAACCTTTTCAAAATAGAACCAGACCATATTTTAAGGATATGTGTCAGGGAAGAGGAGGTATTTGACATCCTCCCACCCTGCCATGATGGGCCCTATGCAGGTCATTTTTCTACCAAGAGAACAACTTTCAAAGCTTTACAAGTTGGCTACTATTGGCCCACTCTCCATCAAGATGAAAGAAGGTATACCAGAAGATGTGATCAGTGCCAAAGGATGGGGAAACCCACAACCATGGATGAGATGCCTCTACAACCTTCTGTGAATTTAGAGCCAGTTGACAAGTGGGGCATGGATTTCATTGGACCAATTGATCCACCATTAAGACAAAGGAAATACATTATTGTGTGCATTGACTATTTGAGAAAGTGAGTTGAAACAAATGCTCTCAAAGTAGCAACAAAGGAGAAACTGGCTGAGTTCTTAAGGGAAAATATGTTCTACATGTTTGGTTATCCAAGAGAGATATTCATCGATTAGGGGTCTCAATTCACATCACATTTGTTTGAGAATCTCCTAAGGGAACATAATGTCAAACATAGAATGTCTACTGCCTATCACCCTCATGAGAAGGGGAAGTGGAGGTTACAAATAGATCATTGGAGACCATCCTCACAAAGGTTGTGAGAAGCAGTAGGAGAGATTGGGCAGACAGGTTAGTGGAGGCCACTTTGGCCTATAGCACCACTTGGAAGACAACTATTGGGTTCACTCCATATGATTTAGTTTATAGGAAGAAAGCTCTACTTTCTATTGAGTTTGAACATAACACTTTGAGAATGATAGCCCAATTAGACTTAGATGTCACTAGAGAATAACAAGAAAGGAATCTCCAATTGAATGGCTTGGATGAGTCTAAAATGCAGGCTCTCCTACACACTGAAGTTATAAAATTTCAAAGGAAGGTATGGCATGATAAGCATATCAAGGAAAAGGTTTTTCAAGAAGGGGATTGGGCCTTGTTATATGATTCTAGGTTCAAATATTTTGGTGGGCCCCAGTATTGCAGCAATAATGCTGCAACTCCTGCGACTCCCTTCTTTACTTTTATCAACCTGGTTGTTCGTAACAAACATGGAAGCGACTGTGCTATATGCACAAGTACTAGCTCTTGCCGCAAGCTGTCACTGGATCAGCTGGCACAAGTCCGCTAGGAGATTAAGCCAACTTCTATGAGCTCTTAGAAGAATCTTTTAAATATGATGGATGAAAGCTAACTCAAAGGAGGCTAATCTACTTGCAAAAAGAAGCGGGAAGCTGAAAGGAAATGCAAACCCTAGCAAACCCTAGTTTTACCGACTAACCCTACTAGTGCAAGTAAAGAGATGAAAGCTACAGAAAGGGATGCCATTGATTATAGAAAGGTAGAATGCATGTGCCTAAGCTACTTCTAAAGTGAAATCTGAAAAGAAACATCTTTTTGTATTTTCGAATAATATTTGTGTAATCACTTTGCATGTATTTGACTAATTTGACTATGCAGAGGTTGATTCGCGAAAGGAAGTGAAGTGGATGCTTGCAGGAGGTTGGGAAGGTTAGAAGAGGGCCTAACGGGTCCCTAGCACCCTTCCAGAGAGTTTCACAGTGATTGGATCTCAAAAAACCACTTTCTCTAGTTTCTACAGGAAGTCTACAGGGGTTCTACAAGATGTTTCTACAGGATGTTCCGAAAAGGGATTTTGGAGGGTTGATGGGTGAAGAGAGGTGAAGAAGTGGATATGGAGGTTGGATAAGGGTGTGAAGGGGTCCAGGACTTGGTGGATGGAGCTGAGTAGTGATAAGGATGGTTGGATTTGTTCAAGGAGGGGTAGAGCAATGTTGCACGAAAATATGGAGACTAGGTCAAAGTGAGGGAATGTAGCAAATGAGGGGAAAGAATCTGAGTTAGAAGATGGAGCAGGCGGTATTGATTGAGTAGGGGTAGGAAAAGAGGTATCACAGGTGCTCTACAAGTTATTTTCCACACTATCCAACCAAAGACTCAGAAAACCAAAGACCTAGCTACTCTAACCTAATCTGACCTAAATATCAGCAAAGAAAATGAACAGAAGTTTATTGCAATGAAATCATGTCAAATAGCTATGCAAACCAAGTAATCATGAACCTGAGCATGTAACCATAACTGGTATCGACTTCCACGAATGAGAACCTAACACTAACAATAGCATGATGAAGCAAAGACAGTGTTTTTGGTGGCGGCAAGGACACCTCGGTCTCAGCTCATGGTCCCATTAAGGGAGAGGTGATATCAGGGGTGCTTGATAGCCTTTTTCTGAAGATCTTCTTTGTTATCAACCTACCAAACCAATCTGAACATAAAAAAACCTCTTTAAACATCAATCATGACCTAAGTAACCAAGTAAGATTTTAATCTACTTAACAGAAATTATTTGCTAAAGACATCAAACACATATAATAGTACACGAAGGAGGCCTTGGCACTTGGGTTGGGCCCAACCCAAAGAGATACAGGCTCCTAAAAAAACTTAGAACTGATGTCAAATGAGACTGCCTTCCATTACTCAAAAATAACCATGTCACAAGAAAGTTGTACAACAAATGCTACAAAAATGAGCTGTGAAAATAGCGCCCTATAGTGCCAAATACAACTGTTAAAAAGTAACCAACAAAGGCTGGAATCCTTCCTATTTATGCACCACGAGGACCTCCAACAGTCCTCCTTGATTTGAGTGGCTTGGCTGCCTGTTATAGCTCCAAATCTCACTCTTATGGTTTGTGATGCTGCACTCATGGCCTAGGGCAACCCCTCCTTCCAGACCTGGTCCAAAAATTTTAAAAACAGTGTTTTATCCCTTATACGCGACATTTCCCTGAGTTAAACGTGTGTATATGCAGGTAGGAATATACCCAACCCGCGTATATGTATTAAAACACTTAAAAAAATCTAAAACTCCTTAATTTTAGGTGGAGATCGCGGGTTTTACCTGCTGATCACATGTTAGTGCCCGTGGCCCAACTGTTCCCAACCAACTCCCAACTAAAAACTGCTTTGGGAGAAGTATAAAAAGGCTTCAATGGGAAGGCCTAAGAGAAGAGAGAGGAGAGAAGAGAGAGAAAGGTTATTATGCTGAGATTTCCCTGACCAGGTCTGAAGGCCCTTGTGCCTCCTGCACTTCCCCCATTTGTACAGGAAACCCTTGTTTCCTTGTGTGTTGATGTCCATCCACTACTTGTGGTATCATGGAGTAAGTCATGGAAGGAGTTTTTTAAAGGCTTGAGGCTGGACGAATCTGGAAGAAGACTTTGCTTGGAGCCTGCGAAAGGACGACTCAGGTGAAATTATTCCTTTTTTGTACTTTATTTGTCTATAATAAAAGAAACACATGTCTTGGTTCATGATATAAATCTTCTTCATGTTTATGATATTCATGTTAGAATTCATATGTGAATGGTTGTTTAAATTTCATAACTAACTCCCTTTCTTTATAATATGAAGATGGTTTCTTTCTAAGGTTTAGTCCATATACTGCTATACTCTCCAGAATTGGTTGTTTTGCAGGTCAAAGGAGCAAAAGGAACTCCAAGAAGGGTTTGGACCCTAAAGGACCTTCTCAAGTGTAGGACCTCAGGTACGCCCCTTATCATAGAATTTTCTTATAATAGCATAATGGCTGTGTGAATGTGTGTTTCTTTGTATAGACAACTTTCAGTCTACTAGGGTTTTAACCCAAAAGCCCTAGGGGAACATTACCCTTAATAGAATTGGCGACTCTGTTGGGGACAACACTATTGTTGTTCCTAGTTTGGGTGTTTTCAAGCCAATCAGGGCTCAGCTGCCTGTTTGCTTGCTATTGCT
The DNA here is from genome assembly GCA_031772625.1 of Pinus tabuliformis. Lineage (NCBI taxonomy): Eukaryota > Viridiplantae > Streptophyta > Pinopsida > Pinales > Pinaceae > Pinus > Pinus tabuliformis. The sequence goes on from CM062818.1 coordinate 1,508,126,861, forward strand.
GTGTGGTTTGTTCTTGAATTCTAAGTTTTCTCAATTTCTTCATACTGTTTTTCATTTTTCTTGAAATCTTTTATATACACTGTTTTTCTTGCTTACAGAGGCATATATATGCATGTTTCCTTAAGTGAACCCGCGTATACGTAGGTTTCCTTATGCACAGTCACGTATACACACAATATGTACATTAGTACAGTTGTGTATATCTTGCAATTTTCAAGATTTTTAAATCTTTTTGTCTCTGAAGGTCTGTCTGATGGTTTGATTCAGTCCTAAACAGTCACTTTCCAGTATCAGTTTTTATTTTTATAGCAAGCATCTTGTTCCAAATTCTCTCTAATTGTAAGAAGTGTTGGTCTTGTTTTTGTTGTTGCGAGCGTCATTGTTTTTGCTTAAGCACGCAAGATTTCTTGCTGGGAATCTTGGATGCTCTGATCCATCAGGGCAATAAGATTGATCTCAATCTTTGTGTTAAATCTTGTTTTTGGTGACTTTTTGTTTGCTTGACAAAACCACTTTTTGTGACCATCCACTTTTTGTTTCATGAAAGTTGTTGATTGACACTTTCTTGAAAATTTGTCTTTTTGATCTTTTTGGTCTTTGTTGCCAAAGCTTTCATTGCTACTTTTGATTGTTAAGAGAATCTTTAAACACATTTCTTTTTGTTGAGTTTTCATCCATTGTGTGGTGTCAACTTGCAAAAGTGTTTGTTGCCTATTCTTCAATCACAAAGTTTCAGCCTTGTTGAGAGCATTTTTGAAAAGACATCTTTGTAGTTGCTTTTGAAGAAAACTTTTTGAAAAACTTGGTTTTGCTTTCTTGAACTTTGTTTTGATTTGGTTTCCTTTTAGTCAATGAAAGTGTGTTTTTGTTTGTCTTGAAACTTGTTTTTAGTGTTTAGACGAAATGAATGGTAGCATCTCATATTCCATATAAACATTTTAAGTGGAAAAATAAAAATGGGTAAGCAAGCAACTTTCATTTCTTGATTTTAGAGTAGTTTTGAATCTTGCATCAGCATATACTTGTTGCATTAGGATAGATTTGCATATCTTTTTAGGAATCCATAGCTTTGTTAACTTTTGTGAGTGTGAAGCGTGAATTAAAGAAAGGAAAAGAAAATTTGTTTTATTATAAGTTCCTTTGAACACTATAGAAATTTATTTTCATCGAAAAAAGAAAACAAGTGAATTTGCATGTAGTTTGGTTTTTATTAATTTCTTTTGCGTTAAAACACCACTAGTTTCACTTCCATTTATCCCGTGACTTAAAGAACAGCCTATTTTAAAATCAAGCACTAATTAAAATTCACTAAAACTTTTTTTATCAAGTTAGATACACCAACAAGTTTTAGGATTTTAGGGCCTTGGATTAGGTGAGTGGAGAGTTAACTCTCCAAGTCCATTTAAACTTTCAAACATAGGAGTCTGAATAGTGAGTGAAAATCCAATAGCGTTAGGAAGACCAGGAAAGCTCTAGATCTGGGAGTTAAGCACGAGGGTCTGTGAAGACAGGGAAGAAAGATACCCCCTCTCCTACTTGTCCAAACTTACCTCACGACTGTTCCGCCTGGCTTCTACGACGAGTTGGTATCCATAGTTGCTACTCCTAGGGATCTACACAGGTGGCTGCGGAGGGGAATCCCGTGGCACCTGAGGTTGACGTTGCATCACTCTTAACAGTACTACTAGAGGGCACCCTTGCGAAGCTTTGGGGCTTGCACCGGTGCAGGTTGTTGTTAGGAGGTCAGCGTAACTTCCTCTGTTACCTTCGCTGATAGGACTGGGCCCTCATCATCCCATACTATCTTCGAAAGGCCCCTTAATTCACTTTCTTGTATTTTGGTGTCCGGTCCTAATCACCCGGAGTGGAAATACTTGGAAATTGTTTGACTGGCTGATATCTTTAAGGACTTTATAGTGTGTGCTCTGTGCTCTTAGTTGGCCTAGCTTTCAATTTTTGACTCTTTAGTTAGATCTTAACAAAAATTCAAAGTGGCTGACCGATCACCTAGACGGTCTCGAAGTCTTCGTGGTCTTTCACCACCAAGTTTAGAGCCTTCTCTTAGAAGGCGTAGAGGTAATACTGCTGGTGGGTTTCGTCCCACGGAAGTTGACGCATCGAGGATTGATCCTCCTCTTAGGGGCATTAGTGCTCAAGCAAGGCCTGGCACTTCCGCAGAACAAGAGAGGAACACTCCAGTTCTTTCTCAAGTTCTCTTTCAAACAGAGAATAACATAGAGGTAGAATAACTCTCGGAGTCGTTAGCGGCTCCAAATTCTCCCCTACCATCTAGCCATACGGAAGTATTACAATATGTTGGGACTCCGACGCATAGACTGTCAAGTCTAGGTCACATTACGCTTTTACCGTTGATGACCACTACTGGAAGCATGGCTTCTACTACAAGTGCTACAACTATGTAGACTCCAACATCGGTACAAGGGGGAGGAACGATTTCCATCTCCTCTGCTTCTTTGTTTGGATCTTTTGCTAGCACATCTTTAGTTGGGTCTACCTCCATTCTTTCCAAGAGTGGAAATTCCCAAACCATTGCTTTTAGTTCTGGATTCTTCCCATTTGGCACCCATTCACAGGGTATTCCATCAGTTCTGTTTAGTGCTGCCACGTCCATGATGGGTGGATCGATTTCATTCCAGGGTTTTCCTTTCAAAAGTGGTCATATACCACATTCCAACCCGACAATAGGATCCATGCCTTTTTCTTCTATAGGAAAAAGCAGCAATTCTTTCCAAGGTTGGACTAACACTGGGGTTAGTGGCGCGGGAGCTGGGAATCCATTTTTCGGCCAACAAGAGAATAGGCCGTACTCCACAGTTAGTTCGTTTCAAAGTATTCCTCCGTTAGCTTCGGCTTGGAATCTATATCAAGGGTTATCAACTCCTTATAATCCTTTAGGAGGAAACTTTAATGGTTATGGAGGCTTTGCGGCTGGAGTTGGTCAAACTTTGAATTTCGCTGGATCACAAGGCTTTCCTTTTGGTTCAGCTGGTTCTGCTGGTTACTTCGGGTAGCTTGGTGCCTTCCAAAATCCAGGCCTATCTTTTGAGAACTTTGGGAGCTCCGCCCAGTCTGGGTGGAATCCCCAAGGTCCTCCTAGGCTTCCGTTTCTGGCAACTTTGAACTTGCCAGATCTCACTAAGTTAACGAATGATCCAATCAAATACAATCTGGCCTGGCCTTCAGTCCCAACCAAACTCCCTTCGGACATTCCAAAATTCAAAGGGAAGAGCAGTGAAGACCCAGGCGACCATGTAACCACATTCCATTTATGGTGCTCATCGAACTCCTTTATTGATGACTTGATTAGGTTGAGACTTTTTCAACGCACCTTCACTGGTAATGTGGCCAAATGGTATATAGAATTGCCAGGGGGCAGCTTTACATCTTTCGCTGACTTAGCTAATATTTTCTTAAATCATTTCTAGTTGTCTGTCCGTTATGATGCCAAAACTGAACTTCTTGCCAATTTTCGTCAGGATAAGACAACCCACATTTCTGACCATATTCGGGAATGGAGATAGAGAAAGAGGCTCATTAAAGCCGAAATCCCTCCAGAGTACCGTCTCGAATGGTTTTTGAAATCTTTACAATCCGAGATCTCTAAGGATGTCTACATGTCTGGAGTCTATTCTAAGGAGCAAGCTATTTTTAGGGCCCAGCAATTAGAATTGATCTACTCTCAGTCTGGGATCCTACAAAAATACTTGCCAGATGCTCCTGGGTCTAAGATTGACATAGCCAAGTCGAAGCCAGGTCCCCATGCAGATGATATCATTGGGTCGGTAGATACAAATGTGGTGAACTTGTTGAACCAATTGCAGCAGTTGTCTTTAGAAACTGCTTCTAACAACCAAGTCACATCGTCTAACCCTCTGGCTTCCCAATCCTCTTCGATTAATGCCATCCAATCTGATAACCCCTAAGGAAATCAAAATTCCAATGGGAAAAAGAAAGGACGAGGTAAGAAAAATGTTGGCATTATGTTTCTAGTATGGCTCTATGATTCATGTGTTTTACTTGATGGCAACTCATTCAGGTGGAAATGCTCTGATCAGGCTCTCAAAATGTTGAAAATTAAGAGGTACGTAGGAGAATAGTTCAAAAGGTGCGTACCCGCAGGTACGCCGGCCAGGAAGTGCGTTCATACCCGCAGGTGACCCGTTCATGAGGTGCGTACCCCCAGTTCACTCACTTCAAGGCAGAGAAGCGCACTCACGTGGGGTTTCTTATGTTTGGCCCGTGGTATTAAGCCCACCGTTCTTGTTTCTATGGTTTTGGCCCGTGGTATAGGATCTAATTTGACTGTAAATAGGGAAGGAGATCACTTGGCCAAAGCATCTTTTGCAAATTTAATATCTTAAGATCTGAAATATTGGGTTATTGTTTTAAAAGCTTGATCTATATAAAAGTGAAGTTGAAAGCAAATCTATGAAGGGTGATCTCTCGAGCGCATGATCAGATCTGAGCATCTGACTATCTGTGGCACACTGGGGGACTGCCAGTTCGGCCCTAATCAGAGGTACGCAGGTCATTAACGGTGCAAGTGCGTAAGTACGCAGAGCAGAAGAAGGAGCAGTGCATGGGTACGCAGAGCAGAAGAAGGCGCAGTGCGTGGGTACGCAGCGCGACAGAGGTTTAGGTGCGTAGGCATAGTGAAAGTACGTGGCGCTTCAGAAGCCGCAGGTGCATAGGTACGCAGTGCGATAGCATCTGTGGGTGCGTGGCTATAGTAGCAGTACGCGGTGCGATAGCATCTGTGGGTGCGTGCCTACAGTAACAGTACGCGGCGTGATTGAAGAAACAGTGCGTGGGTACGCGGTGCAGCAGAAGGCTCTTTGCAGGTATACGCAAGGGAGCAGAAGGTGAAGTGCGGAGCCACGCAGGCCAGATAAAGAAAAACTGCGGATCTGTCTTAAGACTTTTGTTGGCTGAATTTTTCTGTTGATAAGGTGCTCTGGGTTTAGTTTACTGTTATTGTTGATCTGGTTATTGCAGTTGACTGGGTGATTTACTTGTACTTGATGATCTCTTGATGTTTATGGATCCAGTTTGAAAATTTATGAAAAGTGGTCCTTGAAAGAAAAGAAGTAGGGGGTTGTAGCTCCCTTCCAGGAGAGACTAGAAAACGAGAGAGAGTTGTAGCTCTCTGCAGGTTGCAGCCTGCGTACTGGTAAAGGACTGCCCCAGTACAAAACCATTGTAAAAGGAGTTTCTAATTTGAAATAAGATAGAGACATATTGCAGCAGGTGGTTTTCACCCACATTGGGTTTCCACCTTATATCTGGTGTTCTTTGGTGTGACTATCTGTTTTTCTTGTTCATGCTCATTATTTTATGGTACTGACATGCAAAAATAATTCAAAGTATAAATAAGGAAGATTTATTAAAAGAACTTGATAAGACTGATTCACCCCCCCTCTCAGTATTATTTCCAACAATTGGTATCAGAGCAGGTCCTTCAGAGAAGCTTGATCGCTTGAAGGAAGATCATTCATCATGAGCAACTACGAGAGGGAAGCATCAATCAGGCCACCAATATTTGATGGGACAAACTTCAATTATTGGAAGGTAAGAGTTACTGCCTATCTTCAATCTCTTGGTACAGAAGTTTGGGATATCATAGATACAGGCTACACTTTTCCTTCAGCTACTCCTACAGATTCGGCCGAGAAGAAGAAATATGAAACAAATGCTAAAGCAGTCAATACTTTGCTAGGATGCTTATCTCAAACAGAATTCGTAAAGGTTATGCAATATAAATCCGCAAAGGAAATATGGGACAAGATTGTCTTGAGCTACGAAGGAGATGAACAGGTAAAGCGAGCTAAACTTCAAACCCTCAGGATTCAGTATGAGAATCTCATAATGTATAATGATGAAAGTGTGACTAACTATTTTCTTCAGGTAGACGAGATTGTTAATTGCATGAAAAACTTGGGTGAAGAAATAAAAGAGGCTATTGTGGTTGAAAAAGTTTTAAGATCATTGTCCTCCAAGTTTGAATCTAAAGTATCTGCAATAGAAGAAAAGGAAAATCTACGAATTCCTACTATGTCTCAGCTACACGGAATTCTAACTGCTTATGAAATGAGAAAGGGAGGTCCATCAGACAGGAGAGAAGCTGCTTTCAAGGCTTCAGGCAAAGGAGACTACTATGAAGCAATTCACGTGCCAGAAGAAGAAGAAGAATCAAATTTTGTCAGAAATCTTCAACGGGGTACTGGAAGGTTCAGAGGTAAGTTACCTTTTAAATGTTTTGCTTGTGGAAGAGTAGGTCATTATGCTGCGAAATGTCCTCATAAGGATAAGATTAACAAAGGAAAGGAACCTGCTAGATGGAGCAAGAAACAGAATGCAAATAAGAAAAGCTACTACACTCATGAAGATAGTGATGGTCTATCAAATAGTGATGAAGATGAACGAGGTAATGACTATAAACTTTTAATGGCATTTGAAGATGATGATTACATGGATGCTATAGATGTGGATAGCTTTCATGAAGAAATTTCTAGACTCAAGACATGTATAGAAGAAAAGAATATGATCATTGATACTCTACAATTTCAGATTGATGAAAAAGAAAAATATCTTGAAAAGTTAGAAGGTGAAATTGTTGGTCTTAGAAAAGATATTGAGAAAACAAAGGCTATTAATCTTAAGTTTGTCAAAGGATCTAAAACTCTAGATGAGATCATCAATGTACAGCGTTCTCCACTAAACAAGACAGGTCTGGGGTGTAATGGAGAAACTTCTCAAGTATCCACCTCAAAGAGTTATCTTGATGCAGCAAGAAGGAATGAGCAAAAGCACAATGGAGATCACCAGGTAAAGCAGGGACCAATTACAAACAAAGACTATCAGGCAAACCAGGGGCAATCCGTCTTAAGGATGAACAAAAGCTACAACCAGCCACAGGTAAAATCCTCTCAATCTGCTTCAAGAATGAATGACAATAGAAATTACAATCGTTTGGCCGGAAGATTTGATAACTGCAGAAGTTTCTTCAATGGACAATGCTTCTCTTGCCATAACTTTGGTCACAAAGTAGCTCAATGTGTTGCATATAAAACGATCATGACTAGAGAAGCTCAAAAACAAAGAAGTATGACCGGGATTACAAAAAGGACCTATAACAACTTTTCGGTTCTTGAAAATGAAGTTGAATGTTCTATTTGCAATAATTTTGGTCATGAAGATTCTGAATGCAGGAGCAGGTTTCAGCAGACAAAGGAACAAGCCTCAAGCACCAAAACATGGAGAATAAAGGAACCACAAACAGAAAGATGTGGGATAGCATTTTATGCAGAGGGACAGGAAAATCTATGGTACATTGACAGTGGATGTTCAAAGCATATGACAGGTGATAAAGAAAAACTTGAATCATATTCTGCTTTAGAAAAAGGAAAGAAAGTTTCTTTTGGAAATGATACTCCTGCAGCTATAAAAGGAGAAGGCACTGCTCAGTTAAAAGAAAAGGTCAAAGCTGGAAATGTTTTGTATGTTGATGGATTGAAACATAATCTTCTAAGTGTCAGCCAGATGTGTGATCAAGGAACCGAGGTGATATTTAGATCAAATGGATGTCTTGTTCGTGATCTTGATACAGGTAAAACGGTGATCAAAGGTAAAAGAACTCCAAATAATCTATACATATTTGAAGAAGGAAAACAACAATGCTATCTAAGCAAGGATGATGAACACTGGTTATGGCACCGAAGGTTGGGGCATCTAAGCTTTTCACAAATAAGAAAAGCATGCAAATATCAGGCAGTTCGCGGTCTTCCAGATATCAAAATTCCAGACAACACCATATGCAAATCATGTCAGTTTGGAAAGCAAACCAGAACTAACTTTCTAGAGAAGGAAGGATCAGCTAGCATGCCTCTTGAGCTTGTACATACAGATGTATGTGGACCATTCAGGAAAAGGACACCTCGAGGAGAAGAATACTTGATATTATTCATTGATGATTTCTCCAGGTTTGTCTGCTTAGGACTTATGAAGCACAAAGATGAAGCATTCGAAAAATTCAAATCCTTTAAAGCCTTGGTTGAAAATGAATCAGGATACAAAATTAATTGCCTCAGATCCGACAGAGGTGGGGAGTTTACCTCAAATAAATTTTTCGATTTCTGTGAAGAACATGGGATAAGAAGAGAATTCTCTACAGCTAGAACTCCTCAGCAAAATGGAGTAGTGGAAAGAATGAACAGAACAGTGCAACAAATTGCTTGTGCTATGCTTGATGAGTCTGGAACTCCCGCAACTTTCTGGGGTGAAGTTGCATATGCTGCGGTTGTTATTCTCAACAAAACAAATTTCCGGGTGAACAGCACTCAAACTCCTCATGAGCTCTGGTATGGTGAGACTCCTTCGGTAAAGCACTTCAAAATCTTTGGGAGCAAATGCTATATTAAGAATACTGATGAGCAACTTGGCAAACTTGAACCTAGAGCAGATGAAGGAATTCTTCTTGGTTATTCTCCACACAGAAAATCATACAAGTGCTACAATAAAAGACTTGGAAGAATTGTTGACAACATTGATGTAGTGGTTGATGAGTAGGGATACATTCCTAGGCAAGTAAATCATGAAGATATCGAAGAAGATGAAGACTACCCTCAAAGACAGAATGATAAAGAAGAAGAATCTCAAGAAGAATCAGAGGAGCAGATAAGGATAGAAGAGAAGACTCCATCCAGATATGTTCAGAAGAATCATCCAGAATCTCAGATTTTGGGGCAAAAAGAAGCAGGTGTATAGACAAGAAGAACAGTTGCAGAAGCTTCAAGCTATTTGGCATTACTCTCTTCCACTGAACCACAAAATGTGAAAGAGGCATGCAAAGATGAACTTTGGGTCAAAGCAATGGATGAAGAACTTGAACAGATCGAAAAGAACAACACTTGGCAGCTGGTTCCTAGACCAAAGGATAAGAATGTTATAGGGACAAAATGGGTCTTCAAAAATAAATTGAATGAAAATGGAGAAGTAATTAGAAACAAGGCCAGACTTGTTTGTAAAGCGTATGCGCAGCAAGAAGGAATAGATTTTGAAGAAACCTTTGCTCCTGTTGCAAGACTTGAGGCCATCCGAATGTTCCTTGCTCTCTCAAGCTTTCAAAACTTCAAAGTATTTCAAATGGACATGAAATCAGCCTTTCTGAATGGAGACTTGGAAGAAGAAGTATACATTGAGCAGCCAGTTGGTTTCATTCTTGGAAATGATCCAAATCTTGTATGCAGATTGAAAAAGGCTCTCTATGGTCTCAAACAATCTCTAAGGGCTTGGTACTATCGCTTGGACAAATATCTTCATCAACAAGGTTTTTCAAAAGGATCAACAGATAGCAATCTTTATATAAAAGTTGAAGACGACAAATTGCTAATACTTGTTGTGTATGTAGATGACATTATCTTTGGGAGCAATGAAGAAGATATGAGTCAAAGCTTTGCCTTGGTAATGCAGAAAGAATTTGAAATGTCCTTGCTGGGAGAACTGACATATTTTCTTGGTTTGCAAATCCAAAAAAAAGAAGGAGGGATCTTTTTGTCTCAAACCAAGTATCTCAAGCAGATTTTGAAGAAATATGGCATGGAAGATGCAAAACCAGTATGTACACCCATGGTCATAGGATGTAGCCTCAGTGCAAATGATGAATCAGCAGCAGCGCATCAACCAACCTACAGATCTATGATTGGTGGTCTACTTTATTTGACAGGTACCCGACCAGACATAATGCATGCAGTAGGAATAGTTGGAAGATTTCAGGAAAATCCAAAGGAAACTCATCTTCAGGCAGTAAAGAGAATCTTCAAATATCTTCAAGGAACTCAAAACTATGGCTTATGGTATCCTAGAGATACAGATCTCACACTTCATGCTTATACAGATGCAGATTGGGCGGAAGCATGGATGACAGGAAGAGCACAAGTGGTGGTGCATTCTTTATGGGTTCCAGATTAGTATCTTGGTTCAGCAAGAAACAGAGTTCGATTGCCTTGTCTACAGCTGAAGCGGAATATGTTGCTGCTGCATCTTGCTGCACTCAACTCCTTTGGATGATGCAAACCTTGCAGGATTTTCAAATCACTTGTGTACCACGCATCTCCATCTTATGTGATAATACAAGTGCAATCAACATTTCAAAGAACCCAGTCATGCATTCAAAGACCAAGCACATACCGATCAAGTATCATTTTCTCTGGGAACAAGTACTTGAACAAAAGGTCAAGTTGGAGTATGTTCCTTCTAAGGAACAAGTTGTTGATATACTCACCAAAACATTGCCCAGGGAGACCTTTGAATATCTCAAGCAAAAGCTGGGGGTTGTTGATGCATCATCATGTTATTGAATCTCTTTTGATTGACGGTTGTACGCAAGGTTCATCTGGGGTATATGCATACACTTGGTGGGTTGTGGATTGGTCGAAGATCGAATGACACAGGTTCAAGGGGAGCATATAATGCATTGTTGGCATTATGGAGGAAGTACATCATGGATGCTGGTCTAAACATTAATGCAATATGTCTCTATCTCTTTCATGGTCATTTATGGTGTTTGGTGGATTATGGTTCTTCGTTGCAGATCTGGTTTATAGTCAGAGGGAGCATGTTCATAGGGGGAGAATGACGTTGAAGATTTTGAGGTTGCCATCAAGTCCAAAGGGGGAGATTTTTGGCATTATGTTTCTGGTATGGCTCTATGATTCATGTGTTGTACTTGATGGCAACTCATTCAGGTGGCAATGCTCTGATCAGGCTCTCAAAATGTTGAAAATTAAGAGGTACGCAGGAGAATAGTTCAAAAGCTAGGAAGTGCATTCATACCCGCAGGTGACCCATTCATGAGGTGCGTACCCCCAGTTCACTCACTTCAAGGCAGAGAAGCGCGCTCACATGGGGTTTCTTATGTTTGGCCCGTGGTATTAAGCCTGTCGTTCTTGTTTCTATGGTTTTGGCCCGTGGTATAGGATCTAATTTGACTATAAATAGGGAAGGAGATCACTTGGCCAAAGCATCTTTTGCAAACTGAATATCTTAAGATCTGAAATATTGGGTTATTGTTTTAAAAGCTTGATCTATATAAAAGTGAAGTTGAAAGTGAATCTATGAAGGGTGATCTCTCGAGCGCATGATCAGATCTGAGCATCTGACTATCTCTGGCACACTAGGGGACTGCCAATTCGGCCCTAATCAGAGGTACGCAGGTGATTAACGGTGCAAGTGCATGGGTATGCAGAGCAGAAGAAGGAGCAGTGCGTGGGTACGCAGAGCAGAAGAAGGCGCAGTGTGTGGGTACGCAACGCGACAGAGGTTCAGGTGCGTAGGCACAGTGAAAGTACGCAGCGCTTCAGAACCCGCAGGTGCGTAGGTACGCAGTGCGATAGCATCTGTGGGTGCATGGCTACAGTAGCATTACGTGGCGCAATAGCATCTGTGGGTGCATGCCTACAGTAATAGTACGCGGCGTGATTGAAGAAACAATGCGTGGGTATGCGGTGCAGCAGAAGGCTCTCTGCGGGTATACGCAGGGGAGCAGAAGGTGAAGTGCAGAGCCACGCAGGCCAGATAAAGAAAAACTGCAGATCTGTCTTAAGACTTTTGTTGGCTGAATTTTTCTGTTGATAAGGTGCTCTGGGTTTAGTTTACTGTTATTGTAGATCTGGTTACTGCAGTTGACTGGTGATTTACTTATACTTGATGATCTCTTGATGTTTATGGATCCAGTTTGAAAATTTATGAAAAGTGGTCCTTGAAAGAAAAGAAGTAGGGGGTTGTAGCTCCCTTCCAGGAGAGACTGGAAAACGAGAGAGAGTTGTAGCTCTCTGCAGGTTGCAGCCTGCGTACTGGTAAAGGACTGCCCCAGTACAAAACCATTGTAAAAGGAGTTTCTAATTTGAAATAAGATAGAGACATATTGCAGCAGGTGGTTTTCACCCACATTGGGTTTCCACCTTATATCTGGTGTTCTTTGGTGTGACTATCTGTTTTTCTTGTTCATGCTCATAATTTTATGGTACTGACATGCAAAAATAATTCAAAGTATAAATAAGGAAGATTTATTAAAAGAACTTGATAATATTGATTCACCCCCCCTCTCAGTATTATTTTTTATCTACTCTCAGTCTGGGATCCTACAAAAATACTTGCCAGATGCTCCTGGGTCTAAGATTGACATAGCCAAGTCGAAGCCAGGTCCCCATGCAGATGGTATCATTGGGTCGGTAGACACAAATGCGGTGAACTTGTTGAACCAATTGCAGCAGTTGTCTTTACAAACTGCTTCTAACAACCAAGTCACATCATCTAACCCTCCGGCTTCCCAATCGTCTTCGATTAATGCCATCCAATCTGATAACCCCTAAGGAAATCAAAATTCCAATGGGAAAAAGAAAGGACGAGGTAGGAAAAAGAACCAGGATGGGAAGGCTGATGCAAATAAATCTGGCAATAATGTTGGTGGTGGTACAAATGATTCTAGAAAGAAAGTCAAGTTTCCATGCAAGTTGTGCAGTGGAGACCATTTAACTCACCTCTGCCCCAAGATTGAAGATGCTCAGCACTTGCTAGGGTAGCAAGGGACTTCTAGTTCTCAGGCAGTGTTAACCAACCCTTTTTCCCGAAGGGCAACAACTTCTTGCTGGCGCGAGTTCAAACCCTAGAACCTCCACAGGGGGCAACCAAGAAGGGGAAAAATCATCAAATGTTTTCATGATGGGTTCTAACGTCCATGTGGCTTCTCGGTCATGTGATTACGGTGAAGCCGAAACTTCCAAGGACAAGACTGCTCCCAGAAATACCGAGCTTCATATTGAGCGACCCCCTGTCGAGACTATACCATGGATACCGAAAGGTTCCGCTAAACACGCGGCTATTAATCCTAATGCTAGGGCCACCCATAATTACTCCATTTTTGAGGATTTGGCTCAGAGTTCATGTGCCATGTCCGCTTTAGAGGTTGTCCAGTCATGTTTAGCTCAACGAAGTGCTTTACTTTCCGCAATTGGGGCAGTCGATCCAACTAACTCTTTAGTGCTCACTTTAGACATGTTAAATCTCAAAAAGTGACTCCCTCATCATATGGCTTTCCAAATAAAGTCTACATACCAGAAAATTAACATTTTTCTTACCGTTATTGATGAAGGAGCTTCCACGTGCGTCATGTCGATGTCATGCTGGAATGCGATTGGATCACCTTCGGTTGTTCCTTCACCTACCATCTTGAATGCATTTGATGGTCATTCTCATGAGCCGCATGGGATTATCCCAACCTTTCCTATATGTGTTGGGGGGAAGGTCGTAAATATTGAAGTAGAAGTCATAGATGCTAACCTAGACTACAATCTCCTCTTAGGAAGGAATTGGGTATATGAAATGGAAACCGTTGTTTCGACTCTGTTTCGTGTCATTTGCTTTCCTCATGAGGGGAGATTATTGTCCAGTCGATCCTCAAGCAATATCTAACTCTACTATTCCCTTAGTGGATAACCCTTGTCCGCCTACTGAGAATTTAGGAGTGGGGATGTATTCCTCATTGATGGTTACCTTTGATCTTCCCTCTCCTATCACTAGAATCAGTGCCGTTTCATCATCTAAGGAGTCCCCTCGAGAAGAATTCTTCTAAACTCGTTATTTTGCAGACCCTTGGACCTTGCCTTCACCTACGACCACATTAGTTGAAGGACAAGTAAATGGAATGGCATTCCCTATATCTGCAGTTGAGCTTATATATCAGTCTATCGTCAACTCTGCAGACGACCACTCTACTCCTTTTTCAGAAGAGAAGTTAGATGGTGATGTGGCCCCAGCCTGGAGCCTTGATTCTACCTCTGCCTTGGACTTCTTAGATTCGGTTTTACCTTCTGAAGAAGCAATCCTCGAAGCAATGATGGGTATCGATCGACCTTTGTAAGACTTACACCATCGTTCATACTTTCTTCCTCCATTGCAGGAAGTAGTAGCTAGATTCTCCAAGCTCTTTACTAGTGATGTTTGTACGGTGTCAAATCCTTTAGCTCTAGCACACGTTCGTGTCAAAGGAAATATGTTAGTGATTTCAAAAACGATACCTATAAACATCTCTAGGGACCCTAACATGATCGAGAACCTCTTCATCGGAATCGAATGTTCCCCTAAAGAGATTCAAATTTACACCGACCTTTTTAAGGAATTTCGAGATGTATTTGCTTGGTCTTATGAAGAAATGCCTGGGATTGACCCATCTATAGTTCAACATGAGATCAAGACGTATGAAAATGCCAAACCGGTTCGTCAAAGGCTTCGGCCGCTTAATCCTAGGAAAGCAGCAGCTATCAAAGCTGAAGTTGAGAAGCTACTAAAGGTGGGTTTCATATACTCTATTCCTCTTACTAATTGGGTTTCTAATCCATTCCATGTGGATAAAAAGCAAGGAACAATCTGAGGATGTATCGATTTTAGGGACCTAAACAAGGCTTATCCGAAAGATAATTACCCCACGCCATTCATTGATCAGATTATCGATGAGTGTGCGGGTGATGAGATTTTTTCCTTCATGGATGGTTTTTCTGGTTATAATCAAATTTCTATCCGTCTTGAAGATCAACATAAGACAACCTTTATATGTCCCTGGGGTACCTTTTCATATAGAAAGATGCCTTTTGGTCTTAAAAATGTTGCAGCCACTTTTCAGCGGGCCATGTCATATGCTTTCCATGACATCAAACATATCATCGAAGCATACTTGGACGATCTCGCTGCTCATTCTCGAAAGAGAACTGATCACCCTAGTCATCTTTGAATGGTTTACGAGTGATGTCGTTTTTATAAAATCCGGTTGAATCCCACTAAGTGCATTTTTGCGGTTACATCTGGTCGGTTGTTAGGGTTCATTGTGTCAAATGAAGGGATTCGGGTTGATCCCTTCAAGGCTGAGGCAATAGTTCAGTTGCCTCCCCCATCCTCAATTCGACAACTTCAAAATCTTCAAGGGAAGGCTATTTTCTTAAGACGATTTATAGCGAACTATGCCGAGATCACTAAAGGGTTCATCTATTTGCTACAGAAAGGAGTTCCATTCATGTGGGACGACTTTGCACAGCGATCGTTCGATGCTTTAAAAAGGGCACTAGTCTCTGCCTCGCTTTTGATTCCACTGGATTATGGTAAGGACTTCCTTTTATATCTTACTGGAGTAGAATCAACCATTGGTATGGTTCTCATTTAGGAGGACGATGCTCTCACCGAGAATGTGATTTACTATTTGAGCCGAGGCTTAATAGGTCCTGAACTTCGCTATTCTCCGGTTGAGAAGTTGGCTTTGGCAGCTGTCCATGCTGTCCAACAGCTCCGTCATTATATCCTGCTACGCAAAAATTTTGTCTTAGTGGCGGTCAATCCATTTCAATTTGTCCTCAGTAGGCGAGTGATTGGGGCAAATATAAACGATGGATAGTCATTTTGCAAGAATTTGATCTCAAGTTCTTGCCTGCCAAGTCTAAGAAATCCATGGTTTTTGCTGAGCTAATATCTGAGCTACCTTGTGGAAGGATACTGTTTATGAGGAAAGTTTTCCCAACGAACATTTATTCCTCATCTCTTCACTCGACCCTTGGTATGGAGATATCATTGTCTATCTCCAGACTTTGAAGTTTCCCTCTACTTTCTCCAAGGATGAATGTCGAAAATTACGTCACCTGGCTAAAAATTATGTTATCATTGGTGACACATTATACAGTCGAGGGGTTGATTCAATCCTTTGGTGCTATTTAACCTTAGAGGAAGCAGAGTCAGTGCTAAATGACTGCCACAGTGGAGCTTGTGGTGGTCATGTATCAGGGCTTGCTACAGCCCAGCGCATCTTGCGTGCCAGCTATTTTTGGCCTTCACTCTTTAAAGACTGTGTTGAAGCTGTCAAATGCTGTCACCCCTGTCAGATTTATACTCGGAAGATGCGTGCAAATCCAGCTCCTCTTTTTCCCGTTGTCACCGTTGGTCCCTTTACTAAGTGGGGTATTGATTTTACAACTTATAATCTGCCTTCAGCGGTGAATCAAAGGTACATTACCGTGGCTGTAGACTACTTTACGAAGTGGGCCGAGGCCATGCCCACTTATAAAAATGATAGTGACACGGTAGCGTTGTTCCTTTTTAATCAGATTATCTCAAGATTCGGTATCCCGAGAGAGATTGTCATTGATCATGGCAGTCATTTCCAGAATCAACTGATGTTTGAGTTGGCTCTCAAATTGGCTTTCCGACAGGAGAATTCGTCTCCTTATTATCCTCAGGCCAATGGACAGGTCGAGGCAGTCAATAAAACTCTTAAGAAGATCCTCCAACAACCAATTGTCAAAAATCAGTCCAATTGGTATCTTATGTTGTATCTGGCTCTTTGGGCATACCGGACCTCCGTAAAGACTGCTATTGGTTTTACACCTTTTCAGTTGGTTTATGGGATGGAATCTATCTTTTCGGTTGAATGTGAAATTCCATCTCTTAAGTTAGATGTTGAGCTCCTTTCAGAGACTTCAAGTCTCAAAGAGCGCCTCCTTCACTTGGAACATCTCGATGAGCAGCGTCGCGATGCCACCACGATGAATGAGGCTCATAAGAAAAGGGTTAAAACGCAGTATGATAAAGTTGTCCGTCCTTGAGTCTTTTCTAAAGGTGACCTTGTCTTGGTCTATGACCAAGATAAATACACCTTGGGGGCAGGCAAGTTTAAGCCTATGTGGTACGGTCCTTTCATTATTAAACGAGTTTTAGAAAAAGGTTCGTATAAGTTGATCGATTTTGAGGGAAACAAGCTGACGGAGCCCCGAAATGGGCTCTACCTAAAGAAGTACTTTGCTTAAGTAGGAATTAGGCAATGGCTTCTTTGTACATTATGTATATTTGTACATATATCATCGAGATTTTTTTGATATCAACACTTTTTGGTCTGCTGTGATAGGTGTTTATGGATGACTTGGTCCATTTTGGGTTCGCCGATGGTGCTAGTCGGCACACTCGGAATCTTGCTTCCGCAGCTTGGGTACTCTATTATCCAACTGGTCAGTTCATGGTATCAAGGGGAGTTTGCATTGGTCCTGCTTCAAAACATATTGCTGAGTATACTGCCGTTATTAATTTACTATCCGAGGCAATTTCTCACGAGATCGACTCGTTGGTAGTTTATCTTGACTCTCAATTGATAGTGTCACAATTAAAAAACATTTATCGGGTAAGGGATCTATGTTTATATCACCAGTATTTAAGGGTGAGGTTGTTGCAAAGATCATTTACTTATATTAATTATTTGCACATTCCAAGGTCTCATAATTGGTTAGCTGATTCTATCGCCAATCAAGCATTAGACTGGCACACCAATCATTCATCACAATAAAATCAAGCATCAAAAAGTCGAACTGTATATATATATATATATATATATATATATATATATATATATATATATATATATATATATATCATAAAGCATCTCGAGTGTACATATGTTTGTCAAAAAATATACAAAATTGGGACTGAAATGCCCATAATCATGTCCGGCATATCTAATGCCCCAGCTCAGGATGAGCGGTTAAGTAGGTAACTATCGCATTGGCCACACGCCAAAAAGTGCGAACCCAGTCACGTGGCATGCCAACCACATGACGCTGCATATACTCAGGAAGGTCCTCTATGGCAGCCATCGGTACTCGGTGACTTAGTCTCACCAAGTGTCAATGAACGTTTTGTAGAAGTCGTTCTGTATCAACAGCTGCCTTTTCGGCTCCTCGGTCACGCCGTCCATGCCACGGGAACCCATCTGGTCGTACTGGCCCAATATCTGGAACATGATCATCATATTAGTCATTTGAATCCCATCAAAAATATTTTTCAAAATTCATCATTATATTTGAAAAATCCAAAAAAAAATCATAAAATCAAAAAATACTTACCAATGTCGCCCCATGTTGCGGTCGGTGGTAATACTAGATCAGGATCTCCTCGGAAATCCAACCCAGCATAGGGGTAGTCATTTATGGCAATGATCTGTTGATCCCACCAGGTAAAGAAGTCATCGTCAAATGTAGTACGTGGGACCTCCCCACCCCCTAGACGTTTCATCAGGTCAGCCCACCGGCCCATGCGTGGATCTTGTGCGGTGCTGATGGAAACTGCTACACTAGGGCGAAGTGCTTGGACCCTCTGAAAAAAGAAAGAACACAGAATAGTCCCATATCCAAAGTTTTTGGTCTGTCCCCTCTTGATAGAAGTTAGTTGGCTCTTCATGTTGGCCAGAAGAGAAGTACACCAGTCAAATACAGTGGTGAGACAGTAAACTGCCACGCTCATGGTTAGCCGTGATGCCTGATGCAGAGAGGGTGATCCGTTCACTGGATTATCCTCAGTGATAAACTCGCCACATGTGTGATGGAAATCTGACTCCCAACCTTCTTGGGATGTCTCGGGCAATATATCTGTACGTAGTCCGCGATTGAGAGACTGCTCTGTGTCCTGCCCCGGGAATGTACTACCTCCCCCCTTCGGGAAAGGCCCGTGATGAAATAGATATCTTCCACTTCTATCCTGAGTGGCATCTGGTCAATCATAAAGGCATCCTCCTCAATATCCCAATAATCAATGAGCATCTCAATTAGACGTTTGTTTGCTTTCATATTCGGCAGTTTGAAGAATTTAAGCAAACCACGTCCCCGTAGGGCATCCAAAGCATCAGGATCGTTCATGACTTCATTATCCACCACGGCATGCTCTCTTTCTCACCAGGTGACCGGCATCCTGAGGAAAAAATGATTTTCAACCGTTAGTTTTTTGTTTAAAAATGTTCGCGGCATATACGCAGGTCCTTGTGTACACGTGTTTCATATTACCAACCCACGTATACGTCGCGGTGAAATTTTTGGCAAAAAATTCATGGTAAAACATTAATTAAAAATCCTAAAACTAGTCACAATCAATTGCAAGATAAGTATAAGAGTTACCTGGAGGTTTCTGAAGAATCTGAACGGTTGAATTTGGCGTATGGGAAGTTTGCTCCTTTTTCTCCAATTCCTTGCTCTCAAACTCAAATGGTGAAAATGGTGAGTCCAAAAGCTTTTGAAAATGCAAAAAAAAAATTCAAAATTTTATTTTGTTTGGCCTCATGTGACTTTTAACTTGGGAGCTTGGAATGTCGAGAATGGTTTGATTTTCAAGACATTTTGGACGTTTTTTCAACAGTTTCGAGACGGTTCCATGACTGCTTACCCGTCATGGCAGGTATTGTTTTCTCACTGGCATATAGATTAGGGACCCCATTTTTTCGTTGCATTATGCATACTAGCCTCCATTTGTCGATACCTCTACCATAGGGTCGACCCCATCGTGTTATGGTTCGTAAGCCATCTTCACTCGCCGATTCTTTAAATCATGGCATGATGGTAAAGCCATCCTTTACATGGGCATCGTAGTTAGCACCTCACTGACATTTGTTGCCCATGCTACTCCGATTTGAGTAGGCTCGGGAGTCCTCTGTAGTCCCGCCATGACTTATCCGTTGAAGACTCATTCCTCTTTTCTTCTTTGCTTTGTTCTGGCCTTATACCCTAGAGGCTCCTTTGTGTTGAGTTGTACTACTGCATTGCATGTTGACCACTTGCACCTTTTGGCCTAGAGCCGGCTTCACTTGGACTTGTGTTTAAGCCAAGTTTTGACCATGACGACTGAAAAATCAACCTTGCATACATTTGACTTCTGCAACTTGACACACCTTGACCCGTGGAAGGAACACACCTTTGAGTGTCACTGACCAGTTTTCACCTCCCTGCATTGAGCATAGGAACGTTCCATTCCCAGGAACTAGATCATCTGTTTCACCAAAACTCATTCTTTCCACTATACCATAACATTCTTTTATTCTTTCTCAATCTTAACAGAAAAAGACAAAAAAAATAAATATTCAAAAAAAGAGCGGGAATGGGACAGTATTTCCATTTATTGTTGGCAGCTAGAGTCATTCATGTCACCCTTGAACAAAGAACTCAAAGCAAAGTCTCCTCCATTTGCGCGGGATTTAGTTTGACTTAGGTATGCCTTAACCTTGTTATTGAGTCAGTTCTCCCCCGATTGGTTATCTCTTCCAATCATATGGAGGGTTCATTCGTGCCTCCTGCATGACGAACTTATACAGAGTCATCATATGCTGCAACATAGTCACATTGAGTCATTCTTTTGTTCAAGGGAAGTTAGCCTGAGTCGGCCTCTCTCCGGTGTCTCTTGACTCATTTTCTAGTCGGCCATCCCTGGTTGTCAGTATCATGTCTATCATCACATCAGCTATATTGGTCCTTTACTCGTGCCAGTTTGAGAAGGTCTCCATTGACTTCTTGCTAGCAGTTCTTGTCCTTATCGACGATGACATCTTGCTCTGAGGACAGGCTTAGAGATGCACCCTGGCCCTATTTTCATTATTGATAGGTCACCTTGTGCTCAGCATCGATTAGTATCATGGGTCTTTGACTGAGTGATTTCCCTTGTGTTCGGCATCAGCTTACATTATCACACATTCGGATTCGTGTAGTACCTTGGCTTCCATTTGACCCTATTGGTGGATACCTCGCCTCTGTGTCAGCTTCCATTATTGGTTGGTTCATAGGGTTTCTATCGTGCGTTAGCCACATCTTATGTATGCTGGAAACATACTTCGGTTGGGTTACTACATCTCTTTCATCCGATTCATTCCACATTATTGTCCTACGGGTTACAATCGCGCTAGATTGATGAAGGATGCCTTAATGCCTTCCTTCTAGTGGATCTTTCCCTATCGACTTTGACTCATTGCTTTGGGCCAATGATCTAGAGTCCATTTGGCAGTACCTTGGGGTTTTTAGTCATTAGTGGTAGATCCTTCGCTATGGATAGTGGGAAACCATCATTGTCTCCTGATCGATAGATTATTATAGGTGTTCGACTCCAGCTCATCTATTCACACTTGTTGGATTATACTGGGTACCTTGACGCTCATTATCACTATCGGTGAGTAGTCTCGCATTTGTTAACGGTATACACCAATGACCGGTAATCAAACGATTTCTCACATGGTCGACTTCAGATCATTTATTCCCATGGTGTAGAAATGTACCACGGCGTTCGGTGAAGACCTTAGGTTGTATCAGCATTCATTGGTTCACTTGATAGTTGCTCCTGTTGCTGCTATTTGATATTGTTCCACCTTATATGTTGCAGTCAGTCATGGCGACATTCTATATGCTGGCACCTGAGTTTCCAGTGTAGTACCATCCTATTCCATCATGACATTCAGTTGGTACCTTTTGGGATCAGTCTTTGATATTAGTGATCCGTTGCATCTTTCAGCATCATTGATAGTCTTATATGTGATATTCAGACATGTACTTGTTCGATCATGATCAGATGATCCATTATTTATTTTCTAGTCATTTATACTTGTATACTTAGTGGATCCACGTGTACTTCATATGCGGACATGCTTTACTTTCTCTGAGCATGTGTATGCCCGCCTCAGACAATGTTTCTTTCTGATCTCCTTTTGTGGCTTGGCAGGCTGAACTCTGGTGCAGTACTCGGTTTTTGACAGATTTCCTTTCCATGTACTTGCTTAATACATTTCGGCCATCATGTACCCCTTCTGACCTCATATATTAGGGGGCATCTGTTATAGCTCCAAATATCACTCTTATGGCTTGTGATGCTGCACTCATGGCCTAGGGCAACCCCTCCTTCCAGACCTAGTACAAAAAATTTAAAAACAGTGTTTTATCCCTTATACGCGACATTGCCCTAAGTTAAACGCATGTATACGCGGGTAGGCATATACCCAACCCGTGTATGTATTAAAACACTTAAAAAAATATAAAACTCCTTAATTTCGGGTGGAGATCGGGGTTTTACCTGCTGATCACCTGTTAGTGCTCGTGGCCCAACTGTTCCCAACCAACTCCTAACTAAAAAACTACTTTGGGAGAAGTATAAAAAGGCTTCAATGGGAAGGCCTAAGAGAGAAGAGAGGAGAGAAGAGAGAGAAAGGTTATTATGTTGAGATTTCCCTGACCAGGTCTGAAGATCCTTGTGCCTCCTGCACTTCCCCCATTTGTACAGGAAACCCTTGTTTCCTTGTGTGTTGATGTCCATCCACTACTTGTGATATCATGGAGTAAGTCATGGAAGGAGTTTGTTAAAGGCTTGAGGCTGGACGAGTCTGGAAGAAGGCTTTTCTTGGAGCCTGCGAAAGGACGACTCAGGTGAAATTATTCCTTTTCTGTACTTTATTTTTCTATAATAAAAGAAACACATGTCTTGGTTCCTGATATAAATCTTCTTCATGTTTATGATATTCATGTTAGAATTCATATGTGAATGGTTGTTTAAATTTCATAAATAACTACCTTTCTTTATAATATGAAGATGGTTTATTTATAAGGTTTAGTCCATATATTGTTGTACTCTCTGAAATTGGTTGTTTTGTAGGTCAAAGGAGCAAAAGGAACTCCAAGAAGGGTTTGGACCCTAAAGGACCTTCTCAAACGTAGGACCTCAAGTACGCCCCTTATCGTAGAATTTGCTTATAATAGCATAATGGTTATGTGAATGTGTGTTTCTCTGTATAGACA
The DNA here is from genome assembly GCA_031772625.1 of Pinus tabuliformis. Classification (NCBI taxonomy): domain Eukaryota; kingdom Viridiplantae; phylum Streptophyta; class Pinopsida; order Pinales; family Pinaceae; genus Pinus; species Pinus tabuliformis. The sequence goes on from CM062818.1 coordinate 1,508,149,495, forward strand.
ACTTTCAGTCTGCTAGGGTTTCAACCCAAAAGCCCTAGGGGAACATTTCCCTTAACACTACCCAAAACTGCTAGTACTCCATCACTTCATAAAAGCTGCTCAGCTGACCCTGAGAATCAACGTTCGTGAGCTGCTGAACTCCGAGCTAATGGTGGAAAACTCGAGGAAGAGGCCATTTAGTGCAGGAGGCACCCTCCCTAAGAATCCTCAGCTTTGTCCCCTTGTATTCAGTTGTCAAATGGCTCATAATTGATTGACCTTGGTCCAAAAAGTTCTCCAAAAATCTACAATAAACACGTATTAGTCTTCATGGTCAAGTGACTATCCTCATTCATTCAATCAACATAAATATACTCAAAAGCATGCATAAACTATGAAGAATGGTGGATTAATGGAGAACCATAGGCAAAATGAGCCCAATAAGTTACCCATTTTTGGGGCTTATCATCACCCTCCTGCTAAATGGGTTGCTCATCCTCTGAGCAACTAGTCCAGCTCATTATCCTTGATTGCTTTGACTGCCTCTCTCACATCCCAGGCCTCCGAGGTAATGTCTTCTTCACAGTCATGGAATCCTGCTTTCCTTTCCGCTTCCTCCCACTGCTTGTGTTCCTCTTCTTCTTTGACTCCTTCCAGAAGTCCTAAAAGCAAGGGAGGACGAAGCTTTAGGCCGATCCAGTTGGCCTGGAGATTCTGCATGGACTGTCTGTAGAGGGGTACTCTTGCCAAGCCCTCCCTCATCCTCGTTGGGGAGTGATATTCTCTTATTTTCAGGTTGTGGGACAATGTGTTCCACCTCCTTGTGCAAGCATGCACGCAGTTATCTCCCAATAGTCTTTCCATATCCTCGAAGTGGGCAATGGCTTGAGCTTGCTGTTCAATATAATTTGGTAGGGCTTGAGAGTTGTTGGCCAAGTGCTGGTGGGCATTTATCAATGCTAAGCAATCCTCTGGCTCTGTTCTGGTCATTAGTGGCTCACTAAGTTCCCTATTCATCATATTTCGGACCTCTCCTTCCCTCTTTTCCTCATGACTCAACCAAGAGGCCATGGCCATAAGTTGCACATCTCCTACCACAGCATTGGGGTCCCACGAATTCATGTTTGGAAGGGCCAAGTTGTGTAAATAAAACTCTGATAATTTGGCCTTGTCTTCTGATGAGCTACTGTCACATAGAGCCATGAATTGATGGTAATTTTGGAATGGCATGGTGCCCCTTTGGGCCAAGGTGTTAATCTGGAACTGCAACCATTGATCCTTAAGGTACAAGGCGTATGACTTGGTAGGCTGCCTACACTGCATGGCCTCTATTGCCCAACTGGCCATGCAAGCCAGTTGGGCTTCCTTTTCTTGTATCTGCTGCCTTAGAGACTGTATCTCCTCTGCTGTTTGCAATTCTTTTTCCTGCAGTTGCTTTGTTAGTGCCTCAACCTCAGCCTGCAGCCCATCCTTTCTCTGTTGTTCATCAAAGGTTTCTTTGTCTGTTGGAGGCTTTCCCTGTTGCTGTTGTTCTCCCAAGGTGTGGGGCCTATCTTCCTTATAGTGTCCCTGTAGCTGCAGCTATTGTTTAACAACTCGTTCTCTTCCTGTAGCTTGGCCCACTGGCTGCTTTCCACATGCTTTACCATAGCCAATTCCTTTCTTGAGTCCTGGAGTTGCTCTTCCAGGGGACCTATATCTGCCACACCCTTGGATTTGGCGATCCTCATCCAAGTGTGATTCCTCACTCTCTCTTCCTCCAGTGCAAAGAAAAGTGGCACCGCAAATTTCTGGGGAATTATCTTCCCAGCCTCTAACAGGTTATAGTAGGAACCCAAGCTAGGCTGAGGGCTTGGTTCCAATATCTTCTCAGCCTTTTCTTCTTCCTGTAGTGGTTTAGCGGCCTTCTCCTCCATTTTCTCGGTCTCCTTTAGCTTAGCCAGGGTTTCCTGTAGAACCAGCCCAACTTCCTGTAGAGCTGTTTTTGAGTCCATCATTTCAATCCTTTCTCTCCAGGTGGATGTTTTCAGGCTTCCTCGTTCATATGTGATGGCTATCTTTGGAGGAGATTCCTCCTTTTGTTTAGTTGTGGCTTCCTCAATGATAATTGGCTCTTTGGACTGTGTTTTGGGCCTGCCCACTTTTATCCGTGTGCTCCTTCTTGCTTTAAAGTACATAGATGTTTCCCTTTTTCACTTCCCTTTTTGTTTTGGGGATGTACTTAAGGCAGCAAGCACAGCTGCTGCCTCCCTATCCAATATCTCGGGTGATTTCTCCTCTTGCCGCTCCTTTTCCCTGCTTCTTGTAGAAATCTGGGTGTCAACTATTTCTGTCTATTTAGTTGGGGGTGTCTTTTGTTTTTGTTTCTATGTGGTTGCCTTTGCTGTGACACCCTTTAGTTGGACTTTTTCAGCCCTCTCTGCTCTATCCTACAATCATTTTTCCCTGGGCGTTTGCGCCGTTGTTCCTCTCACTTTTTTGGCCTCAGCAATTTGGCCCTTTTCCCATGTCTCTTTCTGTCCTTCTTGTGCTTGTTTTCCCTATTTCTTTATCATTGGTTTTCTATCTTGCTTCAGTGTGTTCCCCTTCTTCACTGCTGAATGAGGTGAGCTCCTTGGCCAGAATTCTAATATCATCATATCGGGACATGTTTCAGAAAATCTCCCAATAGAGGGGGACAATGTAGGTGTGGAGGGCATCTTCTACCAAAAGTTTGATGAGCCCATGATGGGCTAACTGATCCGGTGTCCCTTCATTCAATTTTGTGGCACATTCACTTAATGGCTGTAGAACAAAATAGGGGATGATTAACTTCTTTTCTGGAGGTAAATCCAATCCATGTCTTAGTTCACTTAGAAACCTGAAATGATAGCCATAGACAATGCTGAACCTCCCTTCACAGGTAATGTATTTCATGATTTGGAGACTGACCTCGCTCCAAAGAGGAGGTAAGCTAGTTCTTCGGACCCCGTTCTTGTCTTCTACAGGATGTTCCTCGGGCAGGAAGAATGCTTTCTTGGCTGCCTGGCCCAATCCCCTTTCTTCTTTGATCCACAGGAGCCCCAATGCGAGCTCAGTAACATGACTGATAAGCTCAGGGGTAATTTCCAGGGTCAATCCCCTAAAATTCACTATGGCATGTCTTTGATTCTATTTTTAGGGACATTAAGAATTCCTCCATTATCTCATCGTCATAACCTTGAAGTTTGTCACAAAAGGACATCCAATTGGCGCGGGTGAAGAGGTCCACCACCTCAGGATGCTCGTGCAGCTTACTGGGATCTGAGGGTTCTTTCCTGATAAACCCCCCTGGCATGGTGAGAGTGCTCCGTTTTATGCTCTGATCAGAAAAGGGAATGTCGTGTATGGATTCCTCCCTTGAACTGTGAGAAAGGATTTCAACTTTTAATTAGCACCAATTCCCTGGTTCTACGGCTGTTGTTGCCCAGAACTTGGTTGTCCGATTATGGAGGGAGAAATTGGGTTTCCACAACCAGAGTACAACACTCAATTTTTCCCAGCGTACATACAAACATGCAAATTCGAAAAAAAAAAATTACACAGGTTAGTCCTCACAGTTGCATATCTTTCCTAAAGGAGAATATTTTAAACAGTAACTATGGAGGAGAATTTTGATGCAAAATCGACTGAGAAATTCCATGCAAATACACAGGCAACTGCTATCGCTAGCTCACAGGCGGAATTTTCTCAGAATCCCCAATTCAAGACAATTCAATTCACCACCTTTTTGAAATGTACCATGCATGGAAGAGTGTTTTCGAGCCTACCTCTCTCAGAACTCCAAATTCGACGTGGAAAAGTTGATGCTTCCCTACTCCGGAAGGTTGTGCCATACTTTTGTAGAACTTCTTCCTGTAGAACTCTTTGCCGGCTTCTGTAGGATGTCACTGTGCCTCTGAACGAGTCCGGTACGTGGGAGATTTTTGAAACAGGGCGAAAAAATTGGTGGAGGACGACGGGTTAACAGATTTTGGAACAGAGGACGCGTACTTTGGCCAAGGATGTTGCAAATGCAAATGAATCAGCGGGTGGCGAGAGCCTTCAGCCGAGCATCTTTTAATCTGCGGCGCAATTCGTGGTGAGGGGATGAGGTAGCCAGACTGAACCATTGATCCAACATCACGACAATCATTCCTCTGCGTGCCTCTGACCACCATCACCTTCCCTCTACCATTAACCGTCTCCACCACTACTAGTCCCGATGATTTTCCCCGACTGGACACTCCACACATGTCGGCTTCACGTCTCGTCGGCAAATTTGAACACAGCTGAGCTTGTTCGGATCCCATGAAGCATTGTAACTGGCTGAATGTTGCCAGTCAACATTCAATTCCAACCATTCTCATAGGCATGCAACTTTTGAAATATAGTTTATGCAATTGAAAAAATGAGGTTAGACACTTACCTGCGTGGCCATGAACGCATTATGCAGACTTCGGGCCTTGGGACCGTTCCTTTGCTTGTTGATACTTCGTGCACGAGTGTTAGAATCCATTCCTTCCTTCGCTGATGTTGTATGCATGGGTTTTGTCTAGTTTCGGCTACCGAGGATGTTTTCACATCCAATAGGAGCCTGTTGCACATTCCCTTTGTTGGTTTCAGCTGTCCCTGTCTTCAGAGCACGTTTTCTAGAGGGATCGGCTGCTACACGATTCCTGTAGGATGTCCTGTAGCTGCTTCTCCTCCTGGGATGCAGGCTAAACGAGCAAGGTTATATGACTAGCGAGGGATTCGGTTGATGAAGAGTCTAGAGGGGATTTGACAGGTAGGGTGAGCGAGACATTGCCATTTGATTTGTCGGTAAGAATTATTGCTGGCAATCTGAGGAAAACAAGGTTTCTTGGATGACTGTGCAGGAACACATAACCAGATGGGTGACAGAGGTGCAAAGAGATGGAACAGGGTGACATATGGTGATGGGTGGATACAGGGGTGGCTGCAAGCCTAACAAACAAATTCCAACCTTCAGATTCCCCTCCAAGATTGATTTTGGCTTGCCCAAAGGTTCTACAGGATGTTTCCTGTAGAAGACATAGACTTCCTATAGAAAAGGCAGAACTTCCTGTAGAAGGTGAGATCTACCACCGAATGTGATCAAATCTTGGGAGAGGCGAGTGGTCATGGAGGGAAATGTCTGTGAGGGTGTCCTATAGCTTGGTGCGGACCCCTATCCTTGTTTTGTTTGACCTTCCTAATCTGTAATATGTTCCCTACAACCTGCAATTCTTCCACAAAGATTAGTCCTCTTTTTTTTCTTTTTTCCTTTTTTCCATTTTTTTTTTGAGAGAGAGATAGCTGGGGCGCCTCCATGAGGTTTTCACCCTCACTGTCTGCCCTAGGCACTTCTAAGACGTTTTCACCCAAGGATCTTTTTATTCCATTTTTTTTTTTTTATGCTCAAGGTGTGGGTGGAGTAGAGACAGGGTCGTGCTCCACTACCATCACTGATTTGTCCAAAGTTTCAATGAACTCGTGCCTCGAAAGGGGTTTCTTGTAGATTTTCAATCGATGCCCATTGATGAGCATGGGGATGGCTTCTTCATCAATGGTCCTGATAAGGATTGAACCATTGTCATTGAATTTCTCCACTGTATATGGTCCTAACCATCTTGTCCTCAGTTTCCCTTTGAAATCCCTGTATCTTGAGTCATACAACAGCGCCCAATCTCCTGGTTGGAATTTCTTTTCATTAAGGTGTCAGTCATGCCATATCTTTCTCTGGAGTTGAACCACTTCTAAGTGGAGGAGGGCCTGCATTCTCTGTTCATCTAATCCATTCAGCTGTAGTAATCTTTCCCGTTGGGCATTGCTAAGATCTAGGTCTAGCTGAGCTGCCACCATCAATGTGTTGTACTCGAATTCTGTGGACAGTAGAGCCTTCTTCCCATAGACCATCTCATAAGGTGTGAAGCCTGTTGTAGTTTTCCAAGTGGTGTTGTAGGCCCAAGTGGCCTCAACCAAGCGATCTGCCCAATCCTTCCCGTTGCTGCTCACCACCCTACTTAAAATCTCTTCCAACGCTCTATTAGTAACTCCCACCTGCCCATTTTCTTGCAGATGATAAGGGGTGGAAGTTCTGTGCTTAATCTTGTGATGAGCGAGCAGGACTTCAATCATGTTAGAGGTGAACTGACTTCCTTCATCGATGACTAATTCTCTTGGGTAGCCAAATTTGTAGAAGACATTTTCCCTTAAGAACTTGGCCACTTTTTCTTCTGTCGCTGCCTTGATTTCCTTTGTTTCTGCCCACTTTGTCAGGTAGTTTGTGCACACAATGATGTAAGACCTTTGCCTTGAAGGAGGGTTGATAGGACCCACAAAATCCATGCCCCACTTCTCAAATGGCTCGAAGGTCACTTGAGGTTGGAGGGGCATTTCATCCCTTGGAGTCGATTTCCCCATCCTTTGGCATTGGTCACATTGGCTGATGTATCTTCTAACATCTTGATGAAGAGTGGGCCAATAGTAGCCTGCTTGTAGAATTTTGAAGGCAGTCCCTTTTGCTGCAAAGTGGCCTCCACAGGGCCCATCGTGACAGGTTAAGAGGATGTCAAAAACTTCCTCCTCCTTGACACAATGCCTCAAGATCTGATCTGGGCCAAGTTTAAATAGGTTGCCCTCAATCCAAGTGAATGGGGCACTTCTCCTCACAATTTTGCTCATCTCTCTTGAGGATGGGTGTGGAGGGAACTGTGTTGAGACCAAGTAATTTTATATATCAGTAAACCATGGAGAGAGTACTAAAATAGCAAACAGGTGTTCGTCTGGCATCTGGTCATCCACTGTCCCTTCTTCAGCTGCAGGAAAATCCAATCTAGACAGAAAGTCAGCAAAAACATTTTCCTTATCTGGCTTGTCAACAATGGTCAAATCAAATTGTTGCAACAAAAGTAACCATCTAATGATACGAGCATTGACATCAGGCTTATTCATTAAATATCTAATCACAACATGATCAGTGTGTACGAATGTTTGATAACTAGTGATGTAGTGTCTGAACTTGTTTAGGGAATGGACTACAGCCATGAATTATTTTTCGGTTACGGTATAGTTTGTTTCTGCCTTGGATAGGTTTTTTCTAACAAAGTAGATGGCTTATGGTAGTTTCTCCTCAACTTTTCCTAAGGCCGCTCCTATGGCTTTGTTTGAGGCATCGATGTGGATGTGGAAAGGTAGGGCCCTGTTTGGACCTCTCAAGATCGGGGCAGACACCAGCTTATCTTTCAACTCATCCAGAGCCCTTTGACAGTCATTAGTCCATTTAAACTCAACATCTTTCCCTAAGAGGCCAAACAATGACGAGGCTAACTTACTAAAATCTTTAATGAATCTTCTATAATGTCCTGCTAAGGCTAGAAAAGTCTGAACATCTCTTACCTTTTGAGGAGGTGGAACCTTTTGGATGATAGAATTTTTTTTAGGATCCACCTATAATCCTTGCTGAGAAATGGTATGACCTATCACAGTCCCTTCAGTCATCAGGAATTCACATTTTTCAGGACTGAGGGACAGGTTCATCTCAATACACTTGGTTAAAGCTTTTCCTAGGTTAGACAATGCTTCTTGGAAGTTAGACCCATAAGGAGTAAAGTCATCCATATAGATCTCCACCGAATCGTGAACTAGCTCAGCAAATATTCTCAATACTGCTCTCTGGAAAGTGGCAGGAGCATTGCATAACCCAAAGAGAAGGACCCAGTAGGCAAAGGTACCCCATGGACAAGTGAAGGTGGTCTTATCTTGGTCTTCCGGGCTGATTTGGATCTGATTATACCCGCTGAGCCCATCTAGGAAAGAGAAGAACTTCTTCCATGCCAGTCCATCCAACACTTGATCTATGAAAGGTAGAGGGAAATGGTCCTTCTTGGTGGCTTTGTTAAGTTCTCAGTAATCCACACAGATTCTCCACTTCCCATTTTTCTTGGGCACAAGCACCAGAGGTGAGACCCACTCGCTGTCAGAGATGGGGTAGATGAATCCTACATCCAACAATTTTTGCAATTCTTCTTTGACAATGTCTTTAAGGGCTGGATTCATTCTCCTCTGAGGCTGCCTGACTGGTTTGCAATCCTCTTTGATGTAAATGTGATGGGTACAGACCGAAGGGTGGACTCCTTTCATCTCCTTATAGCTCCAAGCGAAAGCATCCAAATGGTGGCTCAATAAGCTACACAGCTCCTTCTCCTAGGAGGGAGATAGGGAGGAGCTGATCCTTAAGGTTCTTTTAGGGCCAAATTCGACATTCTTAACTCTAGGTGAGGTCGAATCAGCCACACAGAGGTCCACTAGGGCGCAGGTTTGGGTACCTTCCACTAACTCCTCTAATGACAGTGTGCCGGGAGGTGGATTTTAAATCCAATTCTCAATCAAGTCATCCTCAGTCAAAGGACCCCCCCTAGTGGCCTCTAATGTGCACAATGGTGCATAGTAGACTTCACCCTCATCTCCCTCCTCCAACCAGAGTGGTAAGTCATGTTCTAACAGAGGTTTGGCAGGAGGGTATAGGACCAGCTGTTTAGAAATAGGCTCGTTCTTGATGGTCATGCTCCCAGCTCGACAACTAATGTAAGCATCCGCAGTAGCTAGCCAAGGCCTTCCCAAAATGAGGGGGCATCCAGTGAGTTTTGCCTTTGGCTGAAGGATCAAGAAGTCCGTAGGGTACTCCCAAGAGTCAACAGAGACCAGGACATCTTCCACAATCCCTTCGGGAGTCACGGTGGAGCAGTCTGCTAACTGCAGTAATGTCGAGGTCTTTCTTAAGGAACTCTGAAGGTTAAGTTTAAGAATAGTGTCCCTGGTCATCACATTAATGGCAACCCCTAGATCAATCAAGGTGTGGGGGATTATGGTGCCATTGATGTGGACATCAATTACAGGACTCCCAGGGTCCAAATATTTTGGACAGATTACTTGCCCCAATATTAGATCGGATAGTTGTCCTATAACATTAATAGTCGGGGCATCTCTCTTGCGCCTGCCTGGGTGCCTAAAACACTTCTCCTTGATCAATCTGTTGTATATTGGTACATCTTTGATGGCCTGGAGAAGTGGTATCTTCACACACAACTGTTTAAGTTCTCCCAAAAGTTCAGTCTCCTCTGGGTTTGGTTGCATGGTTATTGTTAGTCGCTCAGGAAAGGGTGGAATGGCTTTGGGTTCACTTTCCTATTTCTCTTCCTCATCCTCCAGGGGAGGAGGTGGCGATCTGGAAGGACCTTTTTGGATTGTAGGTTGATCTCCTGAATCTCCACAACATAGGTAGGGCATGTTGTCTCTCTAGCGTATACCTGTTGGGCCTGTCTGTTGTTGGGGTTCGGGTTCGGTTGAGCAGGCATCTGGGGTTGACTTGGAGGAGCTAGAGGTAATTGTTGTGGTTGAGTCAGTGGTGGAGGCAGAATGGCGGGCGGAGAGTTGTATTGAGGCCTCTACCCCGGTTTAGGTTCATTCCACTGAGTTTGTGGCTGGACATGTGAGTGAAATGAATGAGCAACAGGTTGAGTATGGTATTAAGATGGATAAGACCATGGAGGAGGTGCGGACCATGGAGGATGAACGGGGGCCCCCCAAGAAGGTATATGAGCGGATTGGTTGGGGCTGTAATAAGCTTGGGATGTCCCTTACATCCCCTACTGGTAAGGTCTGAATCCATGCGGCCTCCTTTGGTTGAGGAAGTAGAGTGGTTTAGTGGCTGCCTCAGTCCCTTGGTACATGGCTTTAAATCCGAGTAATGTTGGGCATTGGTTTGTGGGGTGTCTTCCTCAAAAAAGAAAATACCTCCACTGAGTGCAATGGACACTCGTTCTTAGGATGCTTCCTTGTACATCTAGGACAAAAAATGGCCAAAGCCCTCTCAGCTTCCTATTTCTTCTATTGGATTCAGAAAGTATCCAGTTGCATGGCAATGGTCTGTCTCATCTCACTTTTGAGGTCTTCCATCTAATTAGTAAACTCGTGCTTGGAGAAGGTGGTACTAGCTGAGAGTGGATTCCCCTACCTCTTTTCCGAGCTGCCTTAGAGTGGTTTCTAAACACAGTCTTTATGTCCTCATAAGGTAGTTGGTAGATGTCTCCTCCAGCTAGCAAATGGAGGGTATCAAGAAGGTCTTCAGGGACCGCTCGGAGCAGAAACAACTTCAGAGATTCAGGTTCAAGTGTACACCTAGCCCATTTATAACTAAGTTGGAACCTTTCCTCGTAGTCTTCTAAAGACTCATCACTTCCCATGGTCATTCGAAAGATCTCCCCCTTTGTTTCTTTTGACCTACAGTAGTCCTGGTATTTGTTGTTAAAGGCTTGCTGCATCTGAGCCTAAGTTGTGAAATTATTTCCAGGTAACCCCATGAACTAGCATAGTTCTGCATCCTTGAGGGTAGAAGGAAAGAGTTTCAACTTTTGCTCATCCTCTACATAGTCATAGGTTCGACAAAGAACAATAAATTCAAACAGGAAGGTATCAGGGTCTTCAGTGGTCAATCCATGGAAGTGAGGTAAAGTTGAGGGACTTATGTTTTGCATTTTCATGTCCCCATTAGTCTCCCGAATGGGAAAGGAACCTTCTATTCTCTCCCCATCACCTATATCGTTTCTGTGTTCATCCATGGTTTCAAGAGGAGTGTTTTCTCGCTCTTCTTCTGTTATAGGATCTTCGTATATTTCAGGAGGTTCACCTATAGGTTCTTCTAGGTCACTACCACCAAAGAAGAGAGAAGGGTGGCTTAGTGATGTGGTGGGGGTGTTGGGTAAGAATTTTCAGGTATTTTCTCTATTCCTACAAGGCATGAAATGAAATATTTTTGGTTGCTTTTGTTTTTTCTGCTTGTACCTGCAAAACTGAAATAAATTGAATTGCACCTAACTATCTTGGTGAAATGAAAATGCGGAATTGAAATGAAAGCAGGAAAGGACTAATCTATTTTGCGAAAATGAAGTTGCAGAAATGAAATGCTAAGTTACGCTTGCAGAATGGAAATTGCAGAAATGAAATGTTGATCTACGCTTGCAGAATTGAAATTGCGGAATTGAAATGCTAATCTACGCTTGTAGAATTGAAATTGCGGAATTGAAATGCCAATCTATGGAAGCGGGAAATGTCTAATCTACTTTTTCAGAAATAAGATTGCAGAATGGAAATGAAACAACTACTCTACGCTTGTTTGAAATAAACTACTTAGCAGAAGGTTGTAGTAGAAAATAGAAAAAAAGCAGCAATCACAAATACTCTAACCCTTCGCCAGCAACGGCGCCAAAAATAATGGTGGGCCCCAGTATTGCAATAATAATGTTGCAACTCCTGGGACTCCCTTCTTTACTTTTATCAACCCGGTTGTTCGTAACAAACTTGGAAGCGACAGTGCTATATGCACAAGTACTAGCTCTTGCCACAGGCTGTCACTGGATCAACTGGCACAAGTCCGCTAGGAGCTTAAGCCAACTTCTATGAGCTCTTAGAAGAATCTTTTAAATATGATGGATGAAAGCTAACTCAAATGAGGCTAATCTACTTGCAAAAAGAAGCAGGAAGCTAAAAGGAAATGTAAACCCTGGCAAACCCTAGTTTTACCGACTAACCCTACTGGTGCAAGTAAAGAGATGAAAGCTAGAGAAAGGGATGCCATTGATTCTAAAAAGGTAAAATGCATGTGTCTAAGCTACTTCTGAAGTGAAATCTGAAAAGAAACATCCTTTTGTATTTTCAAATAATATTTTTGTAATCACTTTGCATGTATTTGACTAATTTGACTATGCAGAGGTTGATTGGTGAAAGGAAGTGAAGTGGATGCTTGCAGGAGGTTGGGAAGGTTAGAAGAGGGCCTAAGGGGTCCCTCGCACCCTTCCAGAGAGTTTCACAGTGATTGGATCTCAAGAAACCGCTTTCGTGAGTTTCTACAGGAAGTCTACAGAGGTTCTACAGGATGTATTGTCTTCTACATGACATTTCTACAGGATGTTCCGAAAAGGGATTTTGGAGGGTTGATGGGTGAAGAAAGGTGAAGAAGTGGATATGGAGGTTGGATAAGGGTGTGAAGGGGTCCAAGACTTGGTGGATGGAGCTGAGGAGTGATAAGGATGGTTGGATTTGTTCAAGGAGGGGTAGGCCAATGTTGCACGAAAATATGGAGACTAGGTCAAAGTGAGAGAACGTAGCAAATGAGGGGCAATAATCTGAGTTAGAAGATGGAGCAGGCAGTATTTATGGAGTAGGGGTAGGCAAAGAGGTATCGCAGGTGCTCTACAAGTTATTTTCTACACTTACGAACCAAACACTCAGAAGACCAAAGACCTAGCTACTCTAACCTAATCTGACCTGAATATCAGCAAAGAAAATGAACATAAGTTTATTGCAATGAAATCATGTGAAATAGCTATGCAAACCAAGTAATAATGAACCTAAGCATGTAACCATAACTGGTATCGACTTCCACGAATGAGAACCTAACACTAACAATTGCATGATGAAGGAAAGACAGTGTTTTTGGTGGCGGCAAGGACACCTTGGTCTCATCTCATGGTCCCATGAAGGGAGAGGTGAGATCAGGGGTGCTTAATAGCCTTTTTCTGAAGATATTATCTATTATCAACCTACGAAACCAATCTGAACATAAAAAAAACTCTTTAAACATCAATCATGACCTAAGTAACCAAGCAAGATGTTAGTCTACTTAAATTATTTGCTAAAGACATCAAACACATATAACAGTACACGAAGGAGGCCTTGGCACTTGGGTTGGGCCCAACCCCAAGAGCTATAGGCTCCTAAAAAAACTTAGAACTGATGTCAAATGAGACTGCCTTCCATTATTCAAAAATAACCATGTCACAAGAAAGTTGTACAACAGATGCTACAAAAATGAGCTGTGAAACTAGCAACCCTATAGTTCCAAATACAACTATTCAAAAAGTAACCTACGAAGGCTGGAAGCCTTCCTATTTATGCACCACGAGGACCTCCAATAGTCCTCCTTGATTTGAGGGGCTTGGCTGCCCAAAACTGCTAGTACTCCATCACTTCATAAAAGCTGCTCGGCTGCCCCTGGGAATCAACGTTGGTGGGCTAATGAACTCTGAGCTGATGGTGGAGAACTCGAGGAAGAGGCCATTTATTGTAGGACGCACCCTCCCTACGAATCCTCAGCTTTTTCCCCTTGCATTCGGCTATCAAATGGCTCATAATTACTTGACCTTTGTCCAAAAAGTTGACCAAAAATCTGCAATAAACACGTATTAGTCTTCATGGTCATGTGACTATCCTCATTCGTTCAATCAACATAAATATACTCAAAAGCATGCATAAACTATTAAGAATGGTGGATTAATGGAGAACCATAGGCAAAATGAGCCCAATAAGTTACCCATTTTTGGGGCTCATCATATTTTAAAGGAAATATAATGATAAGATGTTCAGGCCCATACCCAGTAGAAAAATGTCATGACAATGGAGATGTCCAAATCAGAACCATTGATGAGGAAGGGATCCCCTTGCTTGTAAATGGTTATACATGAAACCTATTTCTAAGGCAAAATTCATCAATACAATCAACAGAGAAGTCAATGTGATTGGGAGTGTAATGGATTCCAGTCCACAGACTTCCTAGAAATTTGAAAAAAAAAAAAAATAATAATAATAAAAGGGCCTGGATGAAAACCTCTATGAGGCATATGAGGCCAACTCTAGGGTTGAAAACCTCCTTGAGGCAGCCCTGGAGCAAAAAAAAAGAGGAAGAAAAAATAATAAACATCCATAGGTGAAAATATCCTTTGAGGCACCTAGGGAAAGCATCTAGGTTGAAAACCTCCTTAGAGGCAGCCTACTTGTCTCAAAACAAAAATAAAAAATAAAAGAGAAAACAAAAGGAAAGATTTTATACCATGTCTGTTGACCTTTTTTTTCATTTTTCAGTATTATACACAGTGGCAAATGTCATCGCTGTAGGCCCAAAAAATTTCCAGGTTTCCTTCATTCTTCCATCCATCCATTTCTTATCCATCATCGCCACTCATGATCACCTCTCTCCACCATCTCATTTTCCTAAACTTTGAGTTTTACCTCCTCTCTATGATGCTACAAGAAGACCCTATATTGCTACAGGAAGTTCATGTGGTGCTACAGGATGGTTCTAAAAATGTATAGGAGAAAGATCCGAGGAAGAGGGAATCCCAATAGGAACCTTATGACTTTATTAGTGATGAATAAGGTTCCCCCATTATTTTCCATCATCCATCCATCACTCATCCATATCATTTCACAAAACAATTCACTCAAATTCTCCACTTTGTCCTACCTCTTAAAAAATAAAAATAAAAACACAAAAGGCATAATTTCCATTTGTACAAGTGTCTACACTTCTCTCTCATCACCTTAGTACTGTCTTGAGGGCTTGTTATAGTTTCCCTTATGACTATCATGCAAATTGAAGACCCCAAAGGAAAAGAAAACGGTTTCTATAGGAAGAAACCTCCTCCTATAGTAGTCTATGCACACATCACCAAAAGCAATTATCTTGTTTTTTCTCATTAGAGGGGAAGACGGAACCTTATGATAAAACTATGAAGAATTCATATCACTCCCAGGAAGACTCCCCCGAGAAGCAGAAACTTGGACATCAACAAGGTACCTGCACACACACAACAAACACAACAATCAAGCATCATGAAGGGAAATGAATATATGCACAAGAAATAAGCCAGAAAAAAAACTCCCTTGATGCCAATGATATGGTCCAACTCAAGCATGCAAATCCCTACAATAGTTCGATCACAAGGTAAGCATGTGTATGGAAAACTCTTACTTCCTCCCTATGTGTGAATAACGAAAATGTATAAATGTCAAGAAGGGATGTTTTAATAAGCTGGAGGTGGCTAGTTAACTTGGCCACCCTCAGCTAGTGAAATAAAAGTGATGGTGAGCACTCATGCAACATGGAGATGTCACATCGATTGATTTTGGATCACAAATAGTGGCTGGTGATTACGAGGGAAGGAGAGATGATTACTTAGAGTGGGGACATCGATCCACAGGAGGAATCACCGTGTGATTTCCAAGTCACCACAATGCTCCAAACTTCAACTCAAAAATTGCATATTGTGTACCTGGGCTCAGCTTCTTTTGCATACTCGCTCATTTCAAAAATATTTAGGAAGAGGAAAATTTTAGTGTGCCACCGAGGAGCTTCGAACCCTGTTCTGAAATTGCAATAGGAAGGAGCTACAAGCATACCTAGAATTTCTATAGCAGGGTTGAGGGACTACTACAGGAAGTTTGAGAAGGTGAAAAATGGCCACAAAGGCTCAAATTGATCCCCAAATTACCATATTTTTCCAAGGATATTTGACAAAAAGTAAGTGCCACCATCTCCTTCATCCATCAATCAAATTGCATGCAAATTCTACTTAACTTCTACAGATGATGTCAATATAATTATGAAATTAAAAGGTCTTTTTGAGAAGTATAGTGATTGAAACATAGGAAATTGTTATTGACAAGGATTTTTTGACTCACTATTGCAACTAAATTAAATACTGAAGGTATAGAAGAAACATCTCCCCCTCACTTAATTAAGGACATAAAGAAGAGATTGGGGGAGGATTCAATAGGAGGGAGACCTCAGATACTAAGAGAATCTACCTACACACTCATGTGGTAGACATTTTTAGAGGACACCAATGGCTAGGATTCTTTAAGTTATTTAAAGGGTATGATGATGACCTCGACCTTGAATTTTCCATGGATCTAAATTCCAAAACAGAGGACAGTGCCACCATCGTTGTGAGGGGGTTGGCTATCTCTCTTACCCCTAAAATAATTAGCAGAGTAACAACCCTACCTATAGTGATCAAGTGGATCAAAGAAGACAAAGCCATTAGTGTCACTACTAGGAATAATTCTTCATTTCTAAAGAAAAGCTTGTTGAGGAAAAGAATGGGGTTAGAAGAGAAATCCTATCCTATCCTTGAGATGAGGTGGCTTACCATATTTTGGAGTACATATCATGCGAGGGAAGGATGATTTTGGTATAGGCTTACCACTTAGATTACTTCATGAACTTATATTCAAGGTAGAATTTCCTCTTGCTTAAAAACTTACTGTACCATACTTCCTCCTGCAGTCCGTCAAGGAAATGAGTCAAAAAATAAGGGAAGGGAAACACCAACACCTAGCCCACCATGGCCTCATCAAATTGATAGTCGTAGATTCTCTAAACCATTTGAGAATCCCTATCCTATGGATCAAATCTGTAGACATGGATAGGGATACTTACATAGAAACACAAACCCACACACCAGGAGAAACCCCGGCCTCTAGTGTTAGAGGAAGAGAGGGAAAAACAAAAGAAGAATAAGGGGAAATGACATAAGAGAAAGAGGTAGCAAGGTCAGAAGAAGAAAAAGAAAGAGAGATAGAAGAGGAGGAGGTAACAAGAACAGAAGGAGAAGAAAGAAAATCAAAAGAGAAAGAGACAGAAAATATAGGGGAAGGAGAATCAAAGGAGAAAGGAGAAGAAGGAATGAGCCCCAAGAAGACTTGTCCACCCCAAGGAATAGAAGACACTGAACAGGAAGTGGCTAAAACCTTAGCTACATTGGGCACTCTTGTCAATCCAAAAAGGAGGAAATAAAATCCAAGCCAATTTTATTTCAAAACCTGGAAGAGAACTAGAATTAGACAAGGAAAACCACAAACTCCTACAAGGGTAACTATTGTTATTGATGAGTCACTAAGAAAATAGGAAGAAATAGGACCCACTGAGGGAAAAATTGAGGAGGTCACTTCTCCTAGAACCAAAAGCAAGTTAGCCATAGCACTTGTGAGTAGGTGTACCAATAGGTATGTCGCCTTCAAGAAGCCAAGGACACAATCTACCTTTGAGGAAGAGGAAAAAGAGAAGCTACAGGAGAGACAAGGTTTGCTATAGGAGGGGCAAAATTTTCTGCAAGAAGAAAAAGGGAAGCTACAGGAGCCCAAAAAATATTCACAAGAGGTAGCCACCACCTCAAAAATTATTGAAAAAGGCCTACAGGAGCTCCAAGAACCCTTGCCACAATCTAGCTTGATCTCCTACTACGAATTCATTGAAGGAAAGAGGATTATCCCCGAAAAATTTGCAGCACTTGCCACTTCTTTATGAGCTAGAGATAGAAAGAAGAAGAACCCATATGTGGATTCAAATTTCTAAATCTAAGAAGGTGGAGGATATAGGCCTCACAGAAGAAAAGGTCATTGAAATAAGAAAATATTTTAGTGAGCTGAGAATGAGAGGCTCTATAACGAAGGAGAAGCTATAGGCAGAAAATATGAGGTTGAGAGAGATGTTGTAGGAGAACGAAACACAACTTTCCACCATGGAAAGCCTCTCCATGGAGGTATTGTAGTGCAGAAAACCATCGAAGTCTTATGCCCTCTTTCTTTAAGAATAGTGGTTGCAATTCGAAATCAAAACCTTGGCACAACATGAATCTATGACCATTCAGGATTACAAACAATTCACTGAATTTCACAACCAGGCTAACATGGAAGACAAAGAAAAATTGGCTGAATTTTACATACACAACCTCACTCTAACAAATATGAATTTTTGGGATCCAAATGAAAGATTGGGGGATATACAAATGATGGCCTTAGCATTCTAGATGACTCATGAGGAGACAAGCGCTAAGGAAGTGAAAAGGGTAATGAAAAAAGAAGAAAATGAAGCATTTCATATCATGGAAGAGCTAATGAGCCCAAAGGCTATCATTAGAAATAATGGCTTCATATCCAATAATTATGTTTTAACACATAAATACCTTGCCAACTAGGAACAAGGCATCCTACACTTTGAAGACACATTCAGGTTGTTGGGATGAAAGATTGCAAGCTTGCTAGAGGATATGGCATGCCTTACCCCACAACCTATAGGTCATAGAATATCACTATCCTAAAACGCTAAGGAATGCCTTGGAGAGAATGCCATTATACAAGAGGATCATGTGAACAATGAACGTTAGGTGGATATGACTCAATCTTAGTCCACCCTCGCTGTTAGTCTTACAATAAGGAAGAGATGAAGCAAGAGAGCATAAGGATTGGACATAAATAGAGAAGAATACATGCTTCTATCCCCAAGAGGGAAAACCATCTGCGGAGCCTTGGGATGTTAGGGAGGCCATCAAGGCCATGAGAGAGATGCACATGGATGATTGATTTTCTCATAGGATGAGAAACAATTTCAATACGGGGGTGATGATGAGTCTCATCAATAGGTACATTATAAGGGTCATGATGCCATCCTCCAACTTTATAACTATCTCTTTCTCACATTTAATTACATTTTTTGTTATATTATGCTTAGTAAGAAGGATTAAATATGTTTGTCATGTCATGTGGCCTAATATGGTTTAATTGAAGGAAATGGAGCAATTTTTTAGATGATTTCTATGCAGGGGCTCAGAGTAGACAAAAAGGAGAGAATAGAGGGGGTTATCCACCTCTTTAACTCCATCAATCAGCCTAAGATCACAAAACTCTGTCTCTCATGGGCTTGAGGTCATTTGATAGCTAAGCAAGTGAAAGTAATGAGGAACAAGATCCATCATTCTTGAGTTGTAGGAGAAACATATTCCTATTTTCTAGGGAGCTACTGATAGCTACCTTCTTGTATAAATAACCAAGTAGAGGAACTCATTAGGATTCAAGTTTTCTTTTTTTCCTTAGCTAGGTAGCTATTAAGCTCAAGAACTTAGCACTGTTATTTGATGTATTAGAGTTTGATTAAATGATAATGAGAAGCTATTTGTTGATTCATCACTGATTTAGATACAGAGGGCTGAGGATCTTAGGTTTTGGACCAACCCAGTGGATTAGGTTTATCTTTTATATTTGTATCTCTTTTAGTTTCAGAGTACTTCTTATTTTCTTGCATTTTTATAAAGAATAATCCATCAAAATCTATGATTGCAGCCTCCACCTCACCTCTCTTATGGGAGAATAAATAGAAGGATTCACAACCACAACCCAAAAGAATTATTTTTATGATTTCTTGGAAGAAAAATTGTATTACTCATCTTATTTTGAATTTTCTTACTATAGCTTCGGAGTTGGTTTATTCATTAGATCAGAATAGCTTCTGGAATAGATTAGGTAACATTTAAATTCAACTCATCTTTTCCACTACTAGTTGTTTCATTTTTGTCAATGATAAATGGGTGTATGCATGTGATGCCTGTAGGGTTGTTTGGATCTATAGGAAAGAGTGCCTTCTCGACCTCCATCTTAGGCTCCCTAACCTTTCCTTATGAACCCCAAATTCTGTCAATCTTTTTTGTCTCTTAAGATCATTTTCCTAGGGTCACCAAGAGCATCCCTCCTAGTGCAAAACATGCCTTTAACTGGATCTAAGCTTAGCTAAGGGCTTCAACCACCCTTCACTCATCTACCTCAACCTCCATGAACCTTTCCATACCCTTAAACCATCATTTTACCCTATCAAACCTTCTCGACATCCATCCTATAGCAATACATGGCTCTTGTAGCACACTTGTAGGACCTCTTTCTTTCGCCGATTTTTATCATTACTTCAAGTTGGACTTATTTTAGAAAGGTGTTGACCCCCAGCTATGATTTCGTGATGAATGGAAACTCCTAGGCCACTCCAAACCCTCATTTCCCCTCACTGCAAAAACAAAATAGTGTTAGTTCTCTTATCACATATTTGGCACAAATATAATATTGATTTAAATGCATGTGTGAGGTAGTTACATGGTACATAGAATCTTGAGTTACAACTGGGTAGGTTATGTAAGAGAGATTAACTTCATTTCTATAAGAAGATCTGATAGTTTGATGAATGTTGCAAGATAATGTAGTTTCGTTTTTGTAAGTAGTTTAACTCTTGTATTTCCATGAATGGTTTCAATAGCATTTACAAGTTGAAGTCAATAACATTTTCTTGTCATAGATAGAGGTGGCTTATGAATTTCACCTTCATTAGCCAACTTTCATTCTAATTCAGTAGGAGGAATGGCCTTGTAGAACTATTGATCATATGTCCTAGTTGATGGTGGCATGAGTAGAATCCCATCTGTTGTGCATATATCATTTTCACCACGAATTTTATATGAAGCCCGGGTTGATAAATAAAGGTGAGGTTCCCTTGGTAGTTGTAGCACGCTTGGTAAAATACCAAGGTTCACCACATTGTACATGTATTGTACTTCATTGTATATATTTTTCAAAGTTGGTTGGAGTCATGGTTCATGGGGAGTAGTCTCTTGCACATGGAAAGA
Source organism: Pinus tabuliformis (assembly GCA_031772625.1). NCBI lineage: Eukaryota > Viridiplantae > Streptophyta > Pinopsida > Pinales > Pinaceae > Pinus > Pinus tabuliformis. The sequence goes on from CM062818.1 coordinate 1,508,169,753, forward strand.
AGGCTTCTTGCAGTGAAGAGGATGTTTTTCTTCAACAGAAAAGAGGTAGTGGTTGCAACTTCATTTCATGCTTACGAAAATCATGTTTAATATTAGGGATTGCATGTAAATGGTTAGAGGTGTTGGAAGCAGAGTTTCTTGTTTCACATGCTTATCTTACAAGAGAGACTTCTTTGTTTTTCATTAACATGGTGTTTAATTATGACAGGGGGAGTCCTACTCTCATCTGACATAATTGGCATTGTCTTTAATGCTGGCATGGCACTATGCCATTGATGTAAAAGGGGGTGAGAATTTCGATGGATAGGAATTAGACTTAGAGTTGCAGCTTCAATGTTAGACAAAGTATGGAGATCAACCTTAGATGTTGGATTGAGGTTGACATCAATGCCAATGGGGGAGCTTGTTGGAATTTTAATTTTGGCATTGATGTAAACATGCTTATGATGCTACTTGTTATATGCCTTATGAAAACCTGATGATATTAGTCCTCCACATGATGTGTGATGAGTCTGATGAGTGTTTTGGCTTGTTGGTCCTATTAGTTGGAATTGATGTCAACATGGATCTGGAGGCTGAGTAGAGCTGAGTGCCACTACATATGTTGAAGATCTTGCCACTGCAAGTGGTTGGATTACTAGTACATGTTTTGAGATGTTGTTTCTTATGTTGGAGTTGCATCTTGCTACACAATATTTTGTCACACCTCCCGCACTTCCCTGTGACATACCCCAAAGTACCCAAAATATGTCCATCATGTAGTGTACTCATCCAGATATGCAGCTTAGATCCTCCCTAAAAAACTAATGGAAAAATTCCTTGATCTTCCACGGAATAAAAGGGCTCTAAAACCCTAATTTAAGGATCATCGCTCCCCTGACACTGGAAACCATGATGGTTGCTATTTTTACTATGCTAGACCCACGATGCCAACACACTTTGGGTTTGGATACCCACGATGATCCCTAAAAGTAAATTTTCCCAAAGAGGACAAGAAGCTTCGTGATCTAGAGGCTTACAAAATGATGAGCTCAAGGTTGTTCAGTATGGATTAGGTCAAGTTCTCTCAACTTAGCCCTTTGGTCTTATCCCTATGAGCTACCTCCTTTAGATGAGGGCCTTCTCCTATCTTTGGAGAGATCCTAACTCCCTTTCCCTGCGTATATAATCATCCTCTCCCATTCCAAAATGGTTGGTCTTTGACTATTTGCACCCTTATGCTGAGATTGTGCCTACATGATACTTACTTGGCTTAGAGAAGGAGTGCTTGGAGAGCTTGTGCTTGGACTTGGACATTCACTCAAGGAGAGCTTATTGACATCAAGGCTTAGTTGTATGTTTCCTCCTTCATTCTATTAATATATGCAACTGTTGGATCACTTTCCATAAATGTGTGTCTTAATGCATCATTTAACTTAGTGCTCCTTGATCTGTTAAGTAGGTTACTTTTGATTATGTTCTTTGTACTTGTATGCTTTGTTGTGTCTTGATCTCTTGTGTTGACATTCAAATGCTGTGAGCAGTAGGACTGAGCCCATGGCATGAGCGTTTCAAGGTCTTCAACAAAGGATTACGTTATAGAATCAGAACGAGGTAGGCCATCTTCCTCTTCTCATATTTCTATTTTAATTTAGGAAAGTGTCTAGTAGATTGTCATGTAGGTTACTAGTCCCACTCATTGGGCTAGAGGGATCGTCTTTTTCCACAAAGAGGATTTTCCTAGACAACACCACTATGGGCGTTGGAGGCAGTTGGATGACTTGATGTTGCTACTGCAGGTACTAGAGATATTTCTACATGTGTTGCATATGTTAGACAAGCTCTGGAAGAGATGAGCTACTAGATGGAGGTCACCTGACGTATGTCATATAGTTATGAGTATGATGCCCTGTTTTAATATTTATACATATTTTCATGGTGTCAAAGAGTGTGTGGAGTTGTGTCACGATGTCCCTAGCTTACTCCTGGAGATCAACTCCAAGTGGTGGCTTAAGAAGATGTGAAACTTGAGTTTTAAGGGCTATACATAGGTTTCCTTCATAAGAGTCATGTATGCCCAATAATATTTCTAGGTTTCCTGCACAAGGGTCACCTATACATCCTAGAAGTGTTTTTCTCCATATTCCTTGAATAACTGAGGTTAAATTATGGTTTTTCTAGCTTGTCTTGTTCATATTTTTTTATGTAATGGTCGAAAAAGGTCGTTGAGCTTCTACAAAGTGATTAACATTGAAAATAGCTTTTATGAAGTGGAGTGAGTGGTCTGATCAAGTAAATGAGTTGAATCCAGATCAAATACAGCATATCAATAAAGTTTTTGTAGCTCAGTAGTTCTTGGTAATTATTAAGTTGAGCACCTCAGTTCATCCATTTATTGGAGGAAGCTAAATAATAGTATGGTTGACTTGCTTGATGTGTTGAGTGAGTGTGAGATTGGAGAAGGGTATGAAAACTATGTGAGAGTTGTGTGATGCATATTTTCTGAAGCAACACCTTAGTTCATCCATATATTGGAGGAAGCTAAATGATAGTATGGTTGACTCGCTTGATGTGTCGAGTGAGTGTGAGATTGGAGAAAGGTGTGAAAACAATGTGAGAGTTGTGTGATGCATATTTTCTAAAGCAATTTGTTGATTTTGCAAAAGTTAGTTGAAGTATGTCTCAACTAGTATTTTGTGAAACATGTGAGAAGTGTGTGGAGATTTTGTGATGCAGTTTTTAGATATGTTTGGGTTTTGATTATGTTGCTTGATAGTATTTGTTGTAGTGTTCGTGTTGAGCAGTTCTCAGTTTCAGTATGAAAATGTATGAAATGAGAACCACATAGAGGAGTGGGGTTTGAGGACTCTAGTGAAATAAATATAAGTGAGAAGATTTCTCAATACAATGGTGGTTGGATAATTCAAAAGAAATTGGGTGAGGCTCATTGGTTGTGGTGGATTCCAACAAATCAGAGTTTGTAGAGTTGTTTGTTAGTTTGGGAGTATCCGAGCGAGGATCATTGATCGTGGTGGTCTTCAGTGCATGGTAGTCCATAGATCCACATGAGAAAGAGTCTCTATTTGATAGTATCTAGCTAAATCGTTATGTAAATAATTCACTTGAAATAACAAAATATTTGAGCAATGCAACAAAAACAGGTGGGTTTTTTCCCTAAAGAGGGTTTTCTACTAGAAATATCTATCTATGTTGTGTTGATTACTTTCATGGTTATATGTCTATATTTGATGCTCTGATCTATCATTTTGTGTTTTATTTTATGCATGTTCAAAAAAATAATAATTTGGAGAAAAATATACAAGTCCCTTAACTACTGATTCACCCCCCGCTCAGTAGTGATCTATTTTCCAACATATATATCTTCAAAACCATCATTTCATGAGAGGAAACATTGGTAGAAATATCCACAGTAAGATTGAAATAGGTAGTATGTTGATCATTGTTATTTATGTAGATGGAATTTTATTTTAAATTGATGATGATATCTTAAGTAGGAGATTTGAAAAAAGAATGACAAAATAATTTGAGATTTCCATGCTAAGGGAATTATATTTATTTCTAAGGTTGGAGGTTGAGCAATCAGAAAAATCAATTTTCATATCTCAGTCTATGTACCTGTTGTAGCCGCTACAACACCACCAATTTTTTTTGGCATATTAAAAATTTTGGTTACCCCACCACTCGTCCCAAGCTACTAGTGATTTGATAAGGCCCCCAACTGATTAATCACCCTGAGACATTGCATATCCAACCCCATTGGTGCGCCAACTCATGTTTCATACATTGCAACCACACATCATGCTTTATCTCAGACATAGGCCTTAGGATCGCATTACGGTTTTGAAGGTTAACAGCTACATTGATGCATCAAGAGTCTGTCATTATTTTGAAGCTCATCTTCGCATATGCCTTTAGGGGTGCACTCTCATCGGCATCACTTGGCATCATGGCAAGATTCATTTCAAAACACTTTCCCCGGGTTCTTGGCGGATTCTCCACCTTAGCATGTGCATTAGGGTTTGTAGTGCTCATGGCTTTCCCTTAACATTTTTGTAACCCTAGGTGTAGGTGATTGAAGGTCCAACCCTACTTTGAAATAATCCTCACCCTATAGGGTTTAAGGGAATACATTTTTGTCGATGGCACTACCTTACCATCATCCTCATCCCTACAAATGTATTTTGGTTTGTGTATTTTGATCCCCATATTGCGCACCCAAAACCCTAATGATCAAATAAACCCTTAACATTATCTAACATAACCCTATCCCCTAACTTAATTGCCACAAACAAGTGTTGGCACTATCAGCACACCATAACATCATCCTGGCTGCACCAGGGTTGAAGATATTTTAATAATTTCCAAATTATAGCTTCGATCTCTTCCTCTCCAAGATGAAATCATAGCTTTGATCCTAGACACGATATCTACATATTCATTTTGAATTTGAGCCAATTCTCATGCTAAGGGGTTTGATACATTTGATAAATTGTCATTTACCTACCCCATATTAAAGCCTTGGATAATACACACATGCGCATTTTATCATGTTTGTAGGAGGGTCGTTTACATTAGTGATATTTATGTCCCCATTTAGTACACATCTAGAATTTCTATAACAAGTATTTTAAGACCTAGCCCCATGTTCATTGTGCTTTTAGGTATTAACATCTAAATGTGCAAAAGCATCTCCTTGTGACCAACATCTAATATTACCTTTGTACATGCAGGCTCGACAATAGCAAAGGTTTTGTGTAATCTCACTAAGGATCATGATGGCACCTCGCATAGGAAGAATGAAGTGTCTAGGTCATCGCTAATGACCATCACCCATGAGATATCTACATTGAAAACTACCTTTTTAGCACGCTAAAGGTGAATGGTGGACCATATATTAGATAAGTTGTGAAGAGGTCAATGATGAGCATAGATTGAAAGGGCACATTATTATTTATGAGGCAGTGATGAGGGCACAACTCGAAAAATAGACATATGATGTGTCATTGACCATACTATGAATGTGCCATGGTTCCTTTAGTTGATCTGAGGTTTGAAAGATCGTGGGTTTATCCCCATATTATAAAACCACAAGTTGTTGTGACTAAGAATGTCCCTCATGAAACCAATGGGAGTTGGGGCTTCAAGGGCATGCTAAGCATCTGAAACCACCATGGCAAAACCACCTATCACATACAAATCCATGAAAAAAGGCACGTGGTTGAACATATAAACGTATGAAGAAGAATACATTTAACTGGGGCATCAGGATTACGCATCAAATATTGTTTCAAAGTGAAAATGCGTAGTGTGATTGAGCTCTACCTATATGTTGGAAGCCACTCGAAAATCATTGTTAATGACATCCTTCTCTAAACACCTTAGGAATATCATAATGCATCTACAACAAAGGGAAAAGGGAGGCCAAGCCATTATTGCAACACGAGGAGGAAGACCACAACAATAACCCATACCAATCACTCCCAACATCGACACAACACTGCATGGTCTTCGTTGGACCACAAAACTATTGACTCACCCTCAAATACATGAATTTCATTGTATATAGTAAATGGTTGAATGTTATTGGCATAGATTCGGAGTGTTCCAGCACCAGGTTATCAAGATTGGGGACCCAAAGTGATTGGAAAAAGAAAATTATGGACAACATCTGAACCATTTATGGAAATACATTTGTGTTGGATGGCAGAGTATGAAATACATTTTTCATTGGATGGCAAAGTCAGAAATACACCTCCATTGAAAAGTGGATCAGACTCAGGCTCATGTTAGAGTCATTGTTTTCATACTGGCAATAGTGATCAAAACTCCTCGTTTATATCATATTAGTGTCCCATGTTGAAATTTTTATCATTCCACCTATGTCATCATGTAAAAATTTACTCACTAATGGTAGCCCAAGTTGAAACCCCATCCCCTCTCAAAAATCAAAATTTGTTGGCCCACCTTCATGTGTCTCGTTGAGCATACATTGACTATAAAATCTCACTTCATCATGTTTTGTGTCAATCAAGTCCACTTGAAGTCCAGTCATTCAAGGTCCCATTAGGTCACTAGGTTTTATTTTCCAAGGTACAATAAAACACCATTTCACTGCATAAGGCCAGCAAAGTATGAGAGAGAAGAAAATAAAATCCCTTTTTCAGTTAGATGAGGGTTTACAAGCATGTAAACATGGTTGCTAAAATTCCAATTTGGATTTTAAGAAAGAAATTCATTCTAGTTTGTAATTTTATTTTAAAAAACAGAGATGTAATCCTATTTTTTATATTTATGTAATTTCATGTTATTATATGTAATAAGTGAATTTTCTCAAGCTGTCAACTCAGTTCCAAAATGTCAAAATACCAACAATCGAAGGTCAAAGTATGCCAATGTATACCAAGTGATCAATTTGTACAAGAAAGGGTCAAATGTAAAGATATAGTTTCCAAAGGTAAATTGAATGACAAAGGAAAGAAAGTGGGTCCCAAGGCCCAAAACATCAATTTCATCAAGTATAAAAGCCACCAAGACATCAAAAGAAAACCCATTTTCACTCCCAAAGATTGAGCTCACACTCCCTTTGGTCAAAAAATCGGCTTTGCAGGCTCGGAGGAGAAAAAACTCTTGTCGCTGCACTTAGAATCTAGGCACTACGCTTAGAGATCTGGGCGCTGCATTTTTCAAAACTGGCACTGTGCTTCTGGGTTAGGCATTGTGCTTTTTCCTGGTGCGCTACACTTTTTCCCAGCAAGCCTCCAAAGTGCCAAAAACACCTCCAACTCCTCTCAAAGCTCCTCAAGAGTGGGTTTTCCTCCTCTATCAAGTAAGTAACCCTCTCTTCCACTCATTTTCTCTCCCAAATCACATTTTTTCTTGGTGTTTGAAATCCTAAGTAAAATTGGTCCCTAAGCAAGGGACAAAACCCTAAATTTACTCATATCTTAAAAATTGATGCCTACAACCTATGCAATCCCTTCTCACATCACTATTGAGACCATCCCAACCCCTACACTATCTTTCCTTAGTCCCTAAATACTTTTCCTACAAAACCCTAAGACCTAGGTTTCTAAAAAAATCCCTAGGTAACCTCTATCCTAAAACCTGTAAATTAATTCTCATTTCCAACTCCCTTCACATTTTCACCCCTCATCACCTCCCATAGTTCCATAACCTACCTCCTCATCTCCATAGTCCTATCCCCATTCCCTAGCCCTATTCCCACCGTCCATTCTCACCTACCTTATCACTAGAATATCTTGAGAAAACATTATGGAGGAAGACAAAGATTATATGGAGGAAGAGGACACACAAGAAGAAGAAGACAGGGAACATAGGAGGCCACACAAAGGAGGCAAAATCCTAAGGCTAGAGCCCACTAGCATCAAAGAACTTATGGCTTCACCAATGGCAGCCTCATGTTTTCAGTATGTGGGTTGCCTTGACTTTTGAAAATTGATTGAAAGAGTTCAACATCACCTAGTTTTGACCAGACTCTTTGCATCACACCTTAAAGACAATCAAGTAACCCTAGTAGGAGTGACCTTCACTTTGTCTACTACTATCATTGTTGCTGCCACAAGGATTCCAAATATGGGTGAGAAGTGGTTTAAATCAAAGGATGTGGAGGATTAATATTATGAACCATTTATCAAACCACTGTATAGGAATGAAAGGAGGAAGGTGTTCCCTTTAACTTACCTTCTAAATAGGTATTCTCCCTTGATGAAAACCATCATGAAGTACTTCTCTTGTGAAGGTGATCCAAAATGGATCCAGTTTTGCCTCCGTATCAAAGTATTCAAATGCAGATGAAAGTGGGATCAAGTTGAAGTACTCATCGATATGATTCCAACGGTGTGAATGGCGTGTATATCCAAGTCCGAACGGCTCATATATCCGAGTCTGAATGGAGAAGTTAGAGCCAGTCAAAGTTTGTGGAAAACAAGGGAGAAAAAGTCAAATAGTCAAAGTCAATAGGTCAAAGTCAAAGTAAACGGTCAACACAGGATGACGTTAGCAAGACACGTGGCATCCTGGGAACACGCCACCCATCCAGGATGACATCAGTAGGTGCGGTGACTTGGAGGCATGTGATTGGACAAAATGGACCAATCTGGGACTGACATGTGGCAGCCCAGATTTGCCCAATGTTAGCATGAAATCCCAAAATTTTCGGGTCAAGGGGGATCGAATCCTTGACCTCTTGGACCGGAAACGTTTTGGATGGAATCCCCTCACCAGATGGGCTACGGAATGACTTGATATTAAACAGGATGACATTGTATTAATGGTTATGGGATATGGCCAATAAAAAGGGTTGGACAGTCAGGGTCAACCCCACGACCACCAGTCACCTTACCAGAATATGAGTTATGAAATATACGTGTTAACCTATGATATCAAACCATATCAAATGCGATATAAAATATCATAATATATATTACGATATATATCAAACCATTCAAATGCCACCAACGGTCCATGTAAAACACTAGAGTGTCAGGCGGAGGTTTCGACCCACCGACCTCCCATTATATAAATGACTTCACGCTAAGCCTCTTACCAATACACCAAGGCAGACGGACTTGTTAACAAGCCATCTTAAATACCTTTTCAATTATTGTAGATACAATCCACCCAAAGGAGCGTGCATGGTTTTCGAGGTGGTTTTTCACCCACAAAGGCAGTTTTTGTCAGCAAAAAGGCGGTTTTGCAAGGACAGAGGTGGCTTTGGACCATTCCATGGGGTCTGGAGGTCACAGTTTCCAAACATGGTCGATTTTATACTCATTTGACTCAAAATTTCGAGCTGAATGCAATGGTGAGGTCCAGTTTCTTATTTGAGACTAGGTTTTCGAGCTCATACCTGTAACAGCATTTTGGAGACAAAATAAAGAGGTCAGTGCTAGAAGTGAAAGGACCAGGAGACATAGCCATAAAGTCTAGTAAACACCTTTATTAAATTTGGCTGTGTTGATGTGTTTGAATGTGTTTTCAAATTGTTTATGTGTTTATGTTATTCGCAAACTTTTCAATCCGTTTCACTATGTAACATAAGAGAATTCACACATAGTCTATAATACCTTTTTCATTAACAAACTAGAAGGTAGGTTTTCTAGGCTCTATACTTATCACATTAGTTAGACTGCTTATGCACTTCACAAGGGTCAAATTCCTCAATATCCAATACTATCTGTTAAGAAGAATAAATAAAATGGCCTCCATTGTGCAAAAGAGAGATTTTGACAAGCAAGGGAACAACCTTTTCCATCACTCATTGATCAAAATCATTGTCCTTCATCACCTTGATCAGTTGCATATTTCATGGGACAATTTCATTGTCAATGACATCTTCACTGCTCCACCAACTCCACTTGCTGAAGGTATGCCTTCTTCATCTCATCCCATTGATCATCATGTTGAAGCCATACCTCCCTCATCTCAGCCCACTGCTTCTATTCCTCCATCTGATCAACCACCCTCATTATCACCACCATCATCACCATTTCATGATCATGTAGGGTCACCCAATAGATTTGAGCTCATCAGACCAAAGAGGACAGATGTGAGCACATTGGCACATACTTATCAAAGAGACCACGGGTAGGTGTTTTCCCCATAGATTGTGGGAGCGGCCATGCCTTCGTCATTATAAAAGCAGGTTTAGAAGGGTAAGGGGAAGATGATAGAGGCTAAAATCAAGTAGCAGCAGTAGGACCCCCATGAGACAGAGCAATATTTTGACCTAGTTGACCTAAGTGAGCATGATGATAGTGAAAACACAAACATTGTCATCAGAGAAAAGAATGCACTCATAGGAGAGCTCCAGGTCAACTTGCAGAGGGAAAAATACATCATTTCATACTATGAGTAGGAGAACAAGTAGTATGAGACCAAACAAGAGCTCATGGAGATTCAACTCATCAAGGCAAAGAGGGAGGTTGAAAAGGCTAAGGCTTTACTTGATGAAGCATATGGAGAATATGGTGAACAACTGGAGGAACAGGTTCCAAGGAGAAGGCCAAGGACTAGAGGCCTAAAAAGAGCATTGGAGCTAGAAAAACAAAAAGAGGCTGAACTAGCCAATCAGCTTACCCTAAATGAACAGTTTGCCAAGATGATCAATGAGAACCGGGAGCATTGGCTCAAGAGGGTAAATAGCCACCTTGAAAATATCCTAGACAAGGCCAAAAGGGATAATGAAATTCAAAAGAAGATGGAAAAACACTATGCCTACAGAGAGAGGATTTCCAAGGAAAAACTCAAAGGTGCAAAGAAGAAAATTGAAACCCTAACCAAGCAAAGGGAGGGAGATAAACTTGAAATTCTTGCTGAGGCATCACTCATGGCTTGACACACATCATCAGCATTCCTCACACCAAATTTTTGCTAACTTTGAGAATTTTTTGGAAATTTTGAAGTTTTGTGCACTTTTGGCAATTTGTGCACCAATCACACTGCCAAAAGCGCAGCACCCTAGGCGTTGTGCTTTTTCTAGGGACCTCCAAATTCAAAATGGACACCACCATTGAATTCAATAAGCCAAATACAGTCAGGAAAACCACTTTTCTAAGTTTTTTTGGTCAGCTGGGTAGTCGAAAGGTCAGAAAACACCTAAACAATCATGTTTCTGCACTATTTTGGAGGTTGGCGCTGCGCTTTTGACCAGTCTTGGGAGAATCAACTTATGAAGGGTCAAAACTTGACCTTTTTGGGAAATAAAGGTACATCTGGAAACTAGACAGCACAAGGTTTCCAATGAGCTATCCTAGGCTCAATTTGGACGCATATAATCCCCTCAAAAGTGGAGATGAAGTTGGCACTATGCTTAGGATAGTGGCGTTGCACTTTTGACAAAAATTTTCTGAGTTTCTGAGTTTTGTAAATTTTCTCAGTTTTGATAGTTTCAACTTAACAAATCATGTTTTTACAAATGTAATTGATGTATGTAAATGTAATAATTGTTTTTTTATTATTACCAAGGGTAAATACATTAGGTGAAAGCTCTTTTGTGATGTAATGAATTAGTTTCCAAAAACTGAGCGATAAGTCACTTTGACCACCCTACACTCTAGCTATCAGTTTAGTTTTTTGTGGAACTGCTCCTCCTCTAATGGATTCGACCCCTAAGGTTGGGAGGAATTTTTTTGAGGCCTATATCATGTACTTTTTTAGTCATTCTAGAGGTTGGACTCCAGTGGATGTTGTACTAGTGTTTCAAACTTTGGCATGGAATATATTGGATGAGTTGAAGCTATTTTAGTGGTATTCCTGTGGCATGGTATTTTGATATTGTTTCTTCTTTCAGTTACATGTGTGTGAATGTTTTGTATATCCCATGATCCATTTCACTTCTTAATATGTTTGATTTTCAAGGTGTGATAAGAAGAATTCATCTTCTATGCTCTATTTTGGGAAAATCATCATAATTTGTTTCATTTCTTCAGTTTAAAAAGAATTCATGATTTTCATTCTCTTTTTAGCATCTCATCAGTGTAAACCATTCCATCAATATACTACAAAGTGTTAAATTACTTGCCTACCTTGCCCCAACAGATGTCTGCAATTCTGATTTTCTTTTACCCAGGCCTAGTTCACTCTCTGACCTATTTCACTCATCCAATGACTTCCCCAATCAAATCAAATCAAAAACTTGAGCTACTATATCTAGCATAAAACCCTAATCTATCCAACCCTTTTGGGCTAGGATCCTTTGGAGAGAGCACTCTCCAGCCTGGTAGGGTTAGCTACCAAGTCAAAATATTGGTCTGTGGTTACCTCAGCTGGACTCTTCCTCATTCTTGGAGATCCAGAGGAGTGATAACAGGTCAAACAACCATGAAAAGTCCCTTTTGGGATGGAACTACATTAAAGAACCTGACCACATGCATGTTATGGTATATGATCCACCATAAGCATTCACTGTAAAGTCATGATGGCACTGCCATGTATTCAGCAAAGTGTCCATGGGAATCACATGTATGAAGAAAGGTGGATGGGAGTCATGCACTTATGGTGCTACTAGATTAAAACAAACAAGAAAGCAATGCGTGAGCTTGGTTCAAACACGAATCACAGAAGAAAGCTCCAACAAACACATTTCAAGATTCAAGGTGACCCTGTGACTTCTATCGAGCCAGGTATCCCCATAAGTTTCCAAGTCGCAAATGTGATCAACCACTAGAGTGCAACCTCTTCTATTTTCACGAGTCAGTTTCTCTCGATAGCCCCATAGGTCACAATTCCCTCTCAATAGGTTGCATAATCACGGTTCTAATAAATTCTTAGAGAAGCACGACTTGTGTTGAAGAGATACTATGCGATTTACCAAGGTCACATCTATAGATTGCATCCGAACACCTGGAGGATGCAAAATGCTCATGATGCAACTCTGCTGAGTGTGATATTCTCTAGATCGCATTCCTCAAACACAACCTCTACCTCAGTGAGTTGACTCAGTCACACTTTAGTCCGGGTAAACAATCCAAGGCTGCACCCTGTTTACATATTGCAACTAGGATAACCCATAAGTTTCCTTCTCTCCCCAAGTTGCATGGTCACATTTAAATTCCCCAGGCAGGCTTACAGAAGTGGAAATTGACCAACACACAACTGTGCAACCTCCATATAGTCATAGTTCTTCCCAGGTAATGGCATCACATTCTTAGACCTTAGTGAAAGCAGCGAGAGAGTTGCGACCTCTGTGCAATATGACTCTGCAACCTATCCCAAGTCTCTAGGTTACAAAATCACTCCCGAAGTAGCCAGGGGTTGGTGCGACTCCTCATTTTCTATGACCAATGTGACTTCCTTTCCAACGGATCCACCGCATAAATGGACAAGCACTAAAATGGTGAACTATGTAATCTAGTGGGCACCATGACAATGCAAGGCATAAAATTAATGATTGCCACCAAGTGAAAGTTTATTGTATGGTGGTCGAATCCTAAGATATTTCTATTTGTAAATCATTTCATCTGTAAATTCTGTATTCTTCATCCAAGCCACTACTGAAATTGTGGCATCAACTTTAGTATCGCAATCAGTTAAACCTGAAGCACCACAAATATTGGATAGGAAACATGTACCAAACTCAATTTTAAAGGGACCTATGCTCAAGACTGCAATGGTAATTTTACCTCCCAACTACAATTGGGAAATATCGAAATGAATTTGGAGGATCAAGCAGTTTAAAGCCAAGCATGTAGCATTACGATTTCCAGAGGGCTCCCTTATGTACTCCCTCACGATTTGCGATATTTTAGAGGCATTCACGCAGGTGTATGAACATTGTGTACTTGGGGATGTTACCTAAGGAGCATGTGTGTTGATGATTATTCAACTACAGCACTCGGGTCTGATTTTCTCATTCACTACTATTGCTACCCAAAATTCACTCATATTGAACAGAATGATTAATGGACTAAGTAGTGCATCGAGGAGGTTCATTACACTAATCCAAAGGCCCCAAAAATAAAATTCTCATGTACACACACACTGACTTAGAGCAACAACCCAAACAACAAGAGGGCACCTCTGGTAGCCTCACAAGATTTGGCAAAACCACTTGCCCTGATAACACCATATGGCATGAGAAAGCATAATGTGACCTTGGTGAAAGAAGTTGGGGTTTTTCACCAAAAGTTCAACACATAGGGTTTGAGCTAACATGAAAACTCACTCCATGTACCCGCTTAAGGTGTTGTGTCAATGGAGGAAGCAATGTCAAGAAAACACTTGACAACTGAATACTACTACATATCCACTAAGGGAGACCCCTGTATCATGTCGCAATCTTTGGTATGGGAAGTTATTAAAGTAGTTATTATGCCCTTAGCTCAGAAAAGAAGTGGAGATAAATTTAACACTCACTCCATAGTGGGTCCATGGACAAAATATTGATTTAAGAAGTGGAGGAAGGCCCTATAAAAGCCACCCTCTCTGATAACGTTGTCTCACAAAAGGGACTATACAGGGGTCCAAATTAATCATTTTTATGACAATCAATTCATTATGTTTCAAGGTATTTCTTTCTATAAATTTGTGTGACCCATGTCGTTTTCTTGTAGGTGAAAGGAGGGGAGAAATGGTGAACGAATGTGGAGAAATTATGGGTTTGACGATATGGAAACTGGACCCACTCAAGCTCTTAAAAATCTAATGGCCGTGACAGAAACACAACATCAGAAGATGGATAAGAGCAATCCCATAGATGGAAATATATCTGAGGAAGTCTGACAGGGTCCTTCGACACCACGTGCATTGACAATATTGTGGCACAACAATTTACCACATAGTGGTAGAAGGAAGGAAACAAAATGTTGGTCTACCTGAAAGGATTAGGGTTTCTCAGGGAGCTTTCATAACTAGGGCTTCCTTTTACCAAGCCAAATTCTCCCTTCCAAATTTTAATATCCTTTCATTAAAATGGAAGGTGAATCACTAGAGGATTGATGAATGCAAGCAAAGGAGAGTGGCTGGAAAATAAGGCAGTTCCAAGACCAATCACCCTTATCGTTGCGACATACGAGAAACAAGCATTCTATGGTTCTTTATGACCATCTACATTTGACCCTCTCTCTCTCTTTCATCATAATCTAAATATTGCAAGACATTATATCAATAGTTATCTCACCACTAATGTGGGTGTGTAATACTCATTTTTGCTTGAAAAAGAAATGGGTAAACTCAAGATTCATGAGGATAGCCGAAAGGGCATGAGGGAAGGCCAAGGGTCATGGTAGGTGAACTGTCACCTCATCTCTATAAATGTTCCCTCGGGCCTCATTACCAAAGCGAGGATTTTTTCAAAGGACTTTTTGAGACATATTATTTTGAGAGAACTTGTGCCCTTCTAATTGATGCAAGGAGTGATTGTAATATTCAACTATTGGATTTCACAAATATCCTATGATGTAATTCCATGAGTATTTTCGCTTGATGGATCGAATGTTAATGAGATTTATTTGATGTACGGTATGTTCAAATGTTGTCTCATACTACAAAATTTGTGTTTCTACACGTGGATGGTATATGAATAACTAACTTTGTGCTCGTACTGGTGAACTATTTCTTTAGTATTGGCATAATCTATTATTGGCTGTACATTTACTTATGCTTATAGATGTTTGATTTCTGTGAACTTATTTACAGTTATTAACCCTCTATCTTATGAAACATGAGTCTTACTTGAAATCTACTGACAGTTATTTTATGTAAGGTTTATGTTGTTTATGGTCTAGCTATTCATGGTATGCATGTTATAGGATATTTGTCAATTATTTCCTTGTGTTCATTGAATTTCATGCGTTGAATTGAGCCTACATCTCACTTTCTTCCAAAGCAAGCTTCACACACCTGAAAGGAAGCCGGGCCTACATACTGGATGTAATCCCTAAAGAAAATGGTGTAGGATCTATTTGGGAACCCACACCAGGGAGATCCCCTTTATTGTTGGTGGAGAAATCCTGCTCGTCAACAAATTTGGTGCTAGAAGGAGGGCCAAATTGCAAGATGAGCCTTTGGAGCCTATAGTTTAGCCTCATATCTATAAATCACTCCATCGCAAATCATTCTCCCAAGGTGTTTTCTGACTTGTCCATTTTTCAATGTTCAATCCCCGAGGATTAACTCTATCACTTATATCAGTTAAAGTTTGATGGTGAGGATGGAACATCCATAACTGAGCACATTTCTTACTTCCTCAAATTTTACGGATCTCATGAGATTGATAATGAAGAGTTTTCTTGCGTTCTTTCCTTCCTCACCCTAGAAGGTCACATCAGGCAATGGTGTCGTACGTTGCCAGCAGTTTCCATTCATTCATTTGAGCAACTCATTGATAAGCTCTGGCGAACATTTCACAGGTATTATTTTCAAGATGTGTTAATGAGTATAAATGAGCTTATGATGAAACATAAGGAATCTTTAGAGGATTTTATTCTTAGATCTGTACATCTTTGTTTTAATTTCTAGAAAGAGATTTCGACTATCGATATTTGAGGGAACATTTTCAACGGTTGGTCATTATTTCTTTGCTACATCTTCAATTCAAAACAAACCCTGATTCTCATGAATATCATGATAATTTGCAAGTTACAAAGTATCCATATTTTACCCTTAAACTTGTTTCACCTCTCTTTTTGAATCTAGAACAACCTCAAGCTTTTGAGGAGGATATTACTACTTGTGAGATTTCTCATCATCCTCCTGACTTGTTACATAATAAGATTTTTTCTGTAAATGGTTCAAATGATCAAAAGCGTTGTTTGGGAAATGAATCCGATGGTCTCGACTCTAAAGCCCTAGTAAATCCTCTTGATCTTGAATCTGAAAATTATGTTGATATAACACCTCTTACTGTTGATGGAACCTAGATCGAGTCCACTCAACATATGTGTAACTATATTCCTGTGTCTCAGGTAAAGTTGATTACCCCATCAAATCCATGAACCACATCACGCCTGCAAATCCATATTCCCTTTTAACGAACATAAATGGGCAGGATGTGAGTCAGTGTCCAATTGGTGCCCCTTCATCTTACCCTATGAATCCATTCTACCCTGATTTAGTTAATGGATCTACTACACCGACGGTTCCAAAAATTATTCGCGTCCTTATCTTTCTCGTGTTGATTGCAATCATACACATGGGGGTGATAATTCACAATCAAGGGATGTGAATTTTGAATCCCTTATGCTTTATCTATTCCACTCGTAGTATTTAACAGACGAAGAAGAGGACCTCAAATCTCTCCCAGCTCAATCTGGTTCTATTAATAATTCCTCTTCACTCTGAATCCAAGAATAACCTTATGTGCCAGATAGCCAACTTAAGCAAACAGGTGGTTTCGGTGATTGCCATTTAACCGAAAATATATTCACTCACGCCTCTGGTGATTATCTTACATTTTGATTTGTTGATCCTACAGAACCACTAGAATTTGATGATCCACCTTTCAAATGTTTGGGGACTCATCAGGAAGTTGAGGCACTTCAACTTCTGCTGATGATTATGTAAGGTTCTCACGTTCGTGATGAGACCCCTGAACCAAGTCGAATTAGGGTTTCTGAAATTAGTTTTTCTGCACATCATGCTACTACCAACATCATCTTCCCAGATGCAAGCTCATATTGGAAACCCTCTGATTTGAGTGATGTCTCTCTGAGAAAATATTTCCATCACCTTTCAACTGATGTGACGTAATCTCTATATCCCAATTTCTTTGTTGAAGGGAGTTCTCTGGCCATTCTCCCAAATCTGTTTGATTGTTTCCCAGCCAGTACAGTCTATCAACATACACAATTAGAAGATGTCTTACAATCTCCTATATGTAAAGGTGCCAATCTCCTAACCTCCCCTCTTCTTGACACTCTTTCAGCTAATTCAGTTCATTCTTGGGAATCTAAAAAATTTGATCTATCAAGATGCTTGTCTATCAATATTCAGACATTGGATCCAATCCACAATATTTTCCCTGATAGTTGTTTGGTCATAACCAACGATAACCATATAAATCCACCTACAAACCTTGTGAAGCTACCGATGTTTGATGGTGTGTCATTTGAAGGTTCATATATTTTTCAAGACAATGAGGTATTTCAACTGTCATTAATGGTTATGATAGGTCCACATGCCCTTGAAGAAGTGTATGAACTAATTCAAACTAGGATTTCTAATATTATGTATCTTTTGTTTGAATCCTTAGGGATCTTAGTTACACCCAACAAAAGCTCCTCTATTTAGAGTCATCAAGTTAATCATCCTCTACATCATGATAGGGTTGTTGATCAGATTAATCTATTGGATTCCTTTGCTAGCTGGAAACCCCTTGCCTTACTAGCATTGGATTTAGGGTTAAGCATGAACATATCTATGTCATGGCTAAATGACTATAAATTTCTTGCCTATGATTTAGTTTACCAAGATTGGGTTGCAATTTTCCTTGAAAGGTATTTTCGGACACGTTTCCCTATAGGTAGACATGATTTTCTTTCTATTTTGCACAATTTACAGGTAAGCATTTTATTTTTTACACAACTCTGTTCACAAATTATAATTGTTGTCATCTTTGTTTTTTTAGGTCAGGAACTACTGCAGTGGCTACATTGGAATTTTTATTTCACATAACCCAACCTCTGCTTTGGTTAAATTAGGATCTAGGTTTTAGAGTAGTTAGGTTTTAGTTTTGTTTTTGCTTACTAGTTTCCTGATTAAAATTTTATTTCTGATTTAAATTTGTCATGTTTCATTTTCCTTACTATAGGTAGTTAGTTCCCTAAATGTTTATTTTTCATTCATGTCCTTGCATTTGTTCATTGCTACATGGCATCTGTGAAAGCTCTGCATATGCATTGCATTGATCTTTTAACTACAATCGGCTGAGCTCTTCTGCACATAGAATTACATTGCATCATAAGCCCTATCCACGCCATTACATCATACATCATTTCTTGCTTAACATACACTCACCTTAGACCTAGCCTAGAATTTCCCTCTATGTTGCATGAGCCTTTGTGGACCTGAAGCCTTCAAACCTTGGGTATTGTGAATAGCTTTCTCACACCTTTTTTCGCTTACTCAAACCTTCAAGTGATTGCCACGACCTCCTCTCACATATTCAAACCCTAGGAGAGCTCCCTGGACACCTAACCCTAGATCCAAAACCCTAGCCCTAATGATTGTGTGAAGCTGTGATGGTTACGCCAATGGGTAGCCTCTCCCAGAACCAGTCACCTCCTGGATATCTCTCCTACGAGTCTAATTTATTAACAGGGAAGATAAGAATAGATTTCTCATGGGGAACCCTAATCAGTTTGAATGACCTATACCCATAACCTAAAACTTGTGCTAAGTGTGGTCTTGTTTGATGGTTGTTGTTCTTTGTTCATTTTTTAACTGGAAATGATGTGTGGAATCTTGGCATGAGGGAAAACCTAAATCAATATTTTTATAAGTTTCTTTCAAACAAGAAACAACTTCTCTTGCTCATAAAATAAGTCAAGATCCCTCATCTGCCCTGGCGCAACCAACCCCCAGTAATAAGTTCAAATGCACACATAAACGAATATGAAATGAAATAAAGAGTAAAGGATTGAGAAAGGCTTCCTGTGCAGAGAGGTAACTCAACGACTCTGCTGGGGTACTGACCAGGCTCACTGGTAGCGGAGCAACTTCTTGGAGTGACTCCACTGGGGTATTGTCCAGGCTTGTTGGCAGTGGAGCAACACCATAAACTTACTTTTAAAATCCTGAATACAATAAGCCCTTTGCCTCATTCTTTTCATCATCATCAACTACCAACATGTGTGAACTTCTAATTTGGTGTTTACTAACTAGAAAGACCTAGTTGAGACACAAAGGGAAGGCATATATTCAAAGGTCAAGGCAATGCAAGAGGTTTCCATAACATCTGTTAAATACTCCCTTGCATCATTATTCACACTCTAACTACTACAGGGGTGTTGACAGAGATACAGGATTCTACCAGTGGTTTGCCAATTGTTGTAGCTGCTACAACAACACCCAAATTTTTGGGGATATTCAATATTTTGGATACCCCACAACTCACCCCAAGCTACTAGGATTTCGATAAGGCCCCCAACTGGTTACCCTCCCCATGACCTTGCCTATCCAACCACATTGGTGTGCCTGCTCATGTTTCATACATTTCATCTGCACATCATGCTTTATCTTAGACATAGGACTTATGATCGCATTAGGGTTTGGAAGGTTAATGGATGCATTGATGCATCAAGAGTCTCTCATGATTTTGAATCTCATCTTCGCATATTCCTCTAGGGGTGCATTCTCGTCGGCATCACTTAGCGTCATGGCAAGAGTCATTTCAAAACATTTTCCCCAGGTTCTTAGTGGATTCTTCACCTCAGCATGTGCATTAGGGTTTGTAGGGGTCATGGATTTCTCTTAACATTTATGCAACCCTAGGCTCAGGTGATTGAAGGTCCAACCCTTCTTTGAAATAATCCTCACCCTCTAGGGTTTATGGGAATACATTTTTGTCAATGGAACTGCCTCACCATCATCCTTGTCCCTTCAAATGTATTTGGGTTTTTGTATTATGAGCCCCATCTTGCATACTAGAAACCTCGATGATCAAATAAACCCCCGACCTATCTAACATCACCCTATCCCCTAACTACATTGCCACAAACATGTGTTGGAACTGTCAGCACACCATAACATCATCCTGGTTGCACCAGGGTTGAAGGGATTTTAATGATTTCCAAATTATAGCTTTGATCTCTTCCCTCTCCAAGATGAAATCATAGCTTCGGTCCTAGACATGACATCTACATATTCAGTTTGAATTTCAGCCAATTCTCATGCTAAGGGGTTTGATACATTTGATAAATTATCATTTACATCCCCCATATTAAAGCCTTTGATAATACACATGTGCACATTTTATCACGCTTGTAGGAGAATCATTTACATTAGTGATATTTATGTCCCCATTTAGTATGCATATAGCGTTTCTATAACAAGTATTTTAAGACCTGGCCCCATGTTCATTATGCTTTTAGGTATTAACATCTAAATGTGCAAAGACTTCTCCTTGTGGCCAACATCTAATATTACTTTTGTACAAGCAGTCTCAACAATAGCAGAGGTTTTGTATAATCTCCCTAAGGATCACGATGGGACCTTGCATCAAACGAATGAAGTGTCTAGGTCATCGCTAATGACCATCACCCATGAGATATCTACTTTGAAAACTACCTTTTGAGCATGCTGTAGGTGAATTGTGGACCATATATTAGATAAGTTGTGAAGAGGTTAATGATGAGCATAGATTTAAGGGGTGCATTATTATTTATGAGGCAACGATGAGGGCACAACCCGAAAGGTAGACATATGATGTGTCATTGGCCATACTGTACATGTGCCCTAGTGCCTTCAGTTGATCTGGGGTTTGAGATATTGTGGGTTTATCCTCGTATTATAAAACCGCAAGTTCTTGTGACTAAGAATGTCCCTCATGAAACCAATGGGAGTCAAGCCTTCAAGGGCATGCTAAGCACCTGAAACCGCCATGGAGAAACCACCTATCACATACAACTCCATGAAAAAAGGCATGTGTTTGAATGTATAAATGTATGAAGAAGCATACATTTAACTGGGGCATTAGGATTACACATCAAATATTATTTCAAAGGGAAAATGCATAGTGTGTTGGAGCTCTACCTGTATGTTGGACGCCACTAGACAACCATTGTTAATGACATCCCTCTCTAAACACCTTGGGAATATTGTAATGCATCTGCAACAAAGGGAAAAGGGAAGTCGCACCATTATTGCAACATGAGAAGGAAAACGATAGCAATAACCCATACCGGTCATGCCCAATTTCCACACAACACCGCACGGTCTTCGTTGGGCCACCAAACTATTGGCTCACCCTCAAATACAGGAATGTCATTATATATAGTAAATGGTCAAATTTTATTGGCACGTATTCGGAGCATGCTAGCACTAAGTTAGCAAGACTGGGGACCGAAAGTTATTGGAAAAAGGAAATTATGGACAACACCTGAACCATTTATGGAAATAATTTTACGTTGGATGGCAAAGTCCGAAATACATTTTGCATGCGAATGAAAATTCAGAAATACATATACATTGGAAAGTGAATCAGACTCAAGGTCAAACAACCACAAAAATTCCCTTTTGGTACATGATCCATTAAATAACCCAACCACACGCATGTTATGGTATATGATCCACCATAAGTAGTCACTGTAAAGTCACGATGGCACTGCCATGCATTTAGGAAAGTGTCCATGGGAATCACAGGTATGAAGAAAAGTGGATGGGAGTCATGCACTTATGGGGTTGCTAGATTCGTATGAACAGGAAAGCAATGCATGAGCTTGGTTCAAACATGAATCACAGAAGCAAGCTCCAACAAACACATTCCAAGCTTCAATGTGACCCTGTGACTTCCATCGAGCCGGGTATCCTCATAAGTTTCCAAGTTGCAAATTTGCTCAACTACTGGAGTGCAACCTCTGCAATTTTTGCCATTTAGTTTCTCCATGTAGCCCCATAGGTCACAATTCCCTCCCAACATGTCACATAATTGTGGTTCTAACAAATTATTACAGAAGCACAACTTGCGTTGAAGGTTGAATATGCAATTTACTAAGGTCGCATCTATGGGTTGCATCTGAACAACTTGAGGATGCAACCTAATCGTGATGCAACTCTGCTGACTGTGATCTTCTCTAGATCACATTCCCAAAACATTGCCTCAGTCAGTTGACTCAGTCGCAGTTTAGTCTGGGAAAATAATCCAAGGTTGTGCCTTATATGCATATTGCAACTAGGCTACCTCATAAGTTGTTGTCCCTCCCCAAGTCGTATGGTTGCATTTAAATGCCACAAGCAGGCTTATAGAAGAGCAACTTGACCAACCTGCGACTATGCAACCTCCACATAGTCGCAGTTCTTCCCAAGTCATGTCATCACATTGTTAGACCTCAGTGAAAGAAGCAAGAGAGTTGCAACCTCTACAAAATGTGACTCTGTCACCTCTCCAAACTCACCACGTTGCAAAATTGCTCTTGAAGTTGATCTGGATCTTGGGGGTAGGCCCCAAAGATCTAAAATATTGAAATAGATTTTGGGAGAGAGGCCCCCATGATCTGAAAAATTGAAATGCTTGAAGAAAAAGAGGAGAATGCCCAATTAAAAAAACCACAAAGAAAGTTTTTATTAAAACGAAGAATAACTGTAAAAGCTACATTGTGGTGAACAAACTATGATTTTAAAAAATGCGACTTGTTACTTATAGTAATTTTAGTTACAATACCACGGTTCAATTCCATGGGTGAATGAATACCATGTGTGGATGTCACAATACCATGGGAAAATACCATGGGTGAATGAATATCATGGTTGGATGTCACTTACAATACCATGGGTGGATGCCACTTATAATACCATGGATAAATTACATGGGTGGATGAATACCATGGGTTGATGTCATTTTCCATTTGAATCATTCCTCCCTCCTTAAGAAGCAATGGTCCCCATTACATGAAGTTCCCTCCTACGAAGCCTTTTTTGAATATGAAGAGCCACTCAAGAGAAGGGTTTTGAGTGGTTAACCCATAACCATGATGAACGAAGATCCGAGGATAGATATACCCTATAATCCTTGTGACCAACTGTGATACTGATAGCGTGCGGCCTAAAAATGGACTTTGATGAAGTGTGGGTTTGTGAATGACCCATAACCATGATGAACGAAGATCTGAGGATAGAGATATCCTACAATGCTTGTGACCAACTGTGATATTGATAGTGTGCGGCCTAGCAAATGGACTTCGATGGAGTGTGGGTTTGTGGATGACCCATAACCATGATGAACAAAGATCCGAGGATAGAGATACCCTATAATTCTTGTGACCAACTGTGATACTAATTTTATGTAACCTAGAAAATGGACTTCGATGAAGTTTAGGTTTGTGGATGACCCATAACCATGAAAAACAAAGATCTGAGGATAGAGATACCCTATAATGTTTGTGACCAACTGTGATGGTAACAGTGTGCGTCCTAGAAAATGGACTTCGATGACAAGGATTTTGTGCGGTTGACCCATAACCATGATGTTGGTTGTTGATGAAGTAGCAGGTGCCTACATCGTCTGAGGTGGGAGGGCACGTCTCCAAAGAACCCAAGCTGAATGCTACTATGATGAAATTGATGAATGTGAAGCAGGTGACTACTAAAGCGGGTTGGGAGAGTACGTCTCCAAAGGGAACCTGCTCTGAATGTTAATCCAGAATTAAAATGGACATAACTCAGTAAATATAAATCAAAATATTTATTATAACTTGTTTTTGGAAACAGAAGGATCATTTTACATCTTCTCATGTGTTGGAAATCCTTATCTGGACACTCTAAAATATTAGATTCATGCTGCAACTATTCCACCGTCACAAAAGTTCTAAAAACAATCATTGTTTTTAAATCAACGATATCTCCCACATCCAAACTCTAATTCGACACATTTTTTTTGAAATTGGTTGATTTTTCGAGAGGAGGTCAGATATGCAATAATTGTTTTGAAATTCTGCACAAAAATTGCAAAAACATTATGTGAGAGTCATCGTCCACTAGTTGTCATGAGAAAAAAAATCTACAACATAACTGAATTTAAATCAACGATATCTCCCTCATCCACACTTCGATTCAGCTGATTTGTTTTTTGAATTTTGGTATTTTTTCGCAAGGAATCCAGATTTTGTATTATTTTTGTAAATTTTGCACCAAATGTTTTAGATCTGAACTGAAAACTCACCGCCCAAAAAAAATTCTTGCAAAAAAATGAAAAAAGAAAATTTCTTTCTACTTGTCCCAAGAAAGTGCTTTGTGGAGGTCACATCACATGCCTGAAGTTTGTTGAATATTGCTGTAAAAATTTGAAAATGAACTATGCATTAAACCCTCATTCCCATGGAATCATAACTTGCTATGATACCACTAATCTGGATCTTTGGGGGAGGCAAGGGTTCCCCAAGATCTGAAAAGTTGAAATTCCAGAAGAAAAAGAGGAGAATGCCCAATGAACAAAACCACAAAGATTTTTTTTATTAAAACAGGGAATAACTGTAAAAGCTACATTGTGGCAAACAAACCGTGCTTTTACAAAATGCAACTTGTTACTTATAGTACTTTTTAAGTTACAATACCACAGGTGATTTCCATGGGTGAATGAATACCATGGGTGGATGTCACTATACCATGGGAAAATACCATGGGTGAATGAATACCATGGGTGGATGTCACTTACAATACCATGGGTGGATGCCACTTACAATACCATGGGTAATTCCATGGGTGGATGAACTACATGGGTGGATGAATACCATGGATTGATGCCATTTTCCATTCGGATCAGAAGCAGCCAGGGGTTGGTGTGACTCCTCTTTTTCTGTGACCAATGCAACCTCCTTCTCAACGAATCCACTACATAAAAGGACATGACCTAAAATGGTGAACTAGGTAGTCTAGTGGGTAGCATGACAATGCAAGGCATAAAATTAATGATTGCAACCAAGTGAAAGTTTCTTGTGTGGTGGTCAAATCCTAAGAGATTTATGTTTGAAAATCACCACATATGCAAATTTTGTATTCTTCATACAGACCACTACTGAAATGGTGGCATCAACTTCAGTATCGCAATCAGGTAAACCTGAAGCACCATGGAGATTGGATAGGCAATAGGTACCAGAATCAATTTTGAAGGGACCTATTCTCAAGGTTGTGATGGTAATTTTACCTCCCAACTACAATTTGGAAATATCAAAATGAATTTAGAGCATCAAGTAGTTTGAAGCCAAGCATGTAGCATTGCGATTTACAGAGGGCTCCCTTATGTACTCCCTCACGATTTGTGATATTTTAGAGGCATTCACACAGGTCTATGAATGTCTTTTACTTTGGGATGTTTCGTGTGCAGCATGTGTGTTGATGATTAATCAACTATAGCCCTCGTGTCTAATTTTATCATTCACTACTATTGCTAGCCAAAATTCTCTCATACTAAGCAACATGATTAATGGACTAAGTAGTGCGCCGGGCAGGTTCATTACACTAATTCAAAGGCCCCAACAATCAAATTCTCATGTACACATGCACTAAGTCATAGCAACAACTCAAACAACAAGAGGGCACCTTTCATAGCCTCACAAGATTTGGAAAAGCCACTTACCCAAATAACACCATATGGCATGAGAAACATAATGTGACCTTGGTGAAAGAAGTTGGGGTTTTTCTCTATAAGCTCCACACCTAGGATTTGAGCTAACATGAAAACTCACTCCATGTACCCGCTCAAGTTGTTGTGTCAATGGAAGGAGCAATGTCAAGAAAACACTCAACAACTGAACACTACTACATATCCGCTAAGGGAGGCCCCTGTATCATGTCACAAGCTTTGGTATGGGAAGTGATTAAAGTAGTTATCATTCCCTTGGCTTAGCAAAGGAGTGGAGCTACATTCAACAATCACTCCATAGTGGGTCCATGGACAAAATATTGATTTAAGAAGCGTAGGAAGACCCTATAAAAGCCACCCTCTCTGATAACGTTGTGTCACAAAAGGGACTATACAGGGGTCCAAATTAATCATTTTTCTGATAGTCAATTCATTATGTTTTAAGGTATTTCTGTCTGTAAATTTGTGTGACCCATGTCATTTTCTTGTAGGTGAAAGGAGGGGAGCAAGGGTGAACGAATGTGGAGAACTTAGGGGTTTGACGAAATGGAAACTAGATCCACTCAAGCTCCTAAAAATCTAATGGCCATGATAGAAACACAACATTAGAAGATGGATAAGAGAAAGCCCACTGATGGAAATATATATGAGGAAGTCTGAGAGGGAACTCTGAGACCACATGCATTGACAATACTGTGGCACAAAAATTGACAACATGGGGGTAGAAGGAAGGAAACAAAATGTTGGTCTACCCAAAAGGATTAGGGTTTCTCACGGAGCTTTCATAACTAGGGTTTCCTTTTAGCAAGCCAAATGCTCCCTTCCATGTTTCAAGAACCTTTCAATAAAATCAAAGGCGCATCACCATAGGATTGAAAAATGCAAGAAAAGTAGAGTGGTTAGAAAAAAGGGAGTTCCAGGACCAAGAACCCTCATTGTTCTTACATACAAGCAACAAGAATTCTAGGGTTTATGATGACCCTCTACATCTGACCCTCTATCTCCCTTTCATCATAATGTAAATATTGTAAGCCATTATATTAGGAGTTACGTCAAGACTAATGTGGTGTGTAACAATAATTTTGGCTTGAGAAAGAAGTGCGTAAACTCAAGAGTCATGAAGGTAGCCGAAAGGGCATGAGGGAAGGCCAAGGGTCATGGTAGGGGAACAGTGTCCTCATCTCTATAAAGGTTCCCTCGGGCCTCATTACCAAAGTGAGGCTTTTGCTAAGGACTTTTTGAGACACATTGTTTGAGAGAATGTATTCCCTTCTAATTGATGCAAGGAGTGATTGTCATATTCCACTATTGGATTTCTCAAATCTTTTATGACGTAATGCCATGAGTATTTTTGCTTGATGGATAAAATGTTCCTGAGAGTTCTTTGATGTACGGTACGTTCATATGCTATCTCATACCACAAAATTTGTGTTGCTATGAGTGGATGGTATATGATTCACTAGCTCTATGCTCATACTGGTGAACCGTTTCTTTAGTATTGGCATAATCTATTATTGGTTGTACATTTACTTATGCTTATAGATGTTTGATTTCTATGAACTGTTGTTTAGTTGTTAAGCCCTTTATCTTATGAAACATGAGCCTTATTTGAAGTTTGCTGACAGTTATTTTACGTAACTTTTATGTTGTTTATGGTCTGGCTATACATGGTATGCACATTATAAGATATTTTTCAATTATTTCCTTGTGTTTATTGAAGTTAATGTGTTCAATTGAGCCCACATCTCACTTTCTTCCAAAGAAATATTCACAGTCCTGAATGACAGTCGGGACTACATACCAGATGAGATCCCTAAAGCAAACAATGCAGGATCTAGTTGGGAACCTACACCAAGTAGAGCCCGTTTTCTGTTGGTGGAGAATTCTAACCCGTCAACAATGCCTTACAAAAATTATGAAAACGATTGATATTTAAAATTGTGCTTCTGTGAGCACTCCCATGGTCATAGGTTACAAAATTATCATGCATGAAGAGTTTCCTCAAGTAAACTAAATAATTCATAGTTCAATGATAAATATCCTACTTTATTTAACATATTCAAGCCCAGCATCATGCAAGCAGTAGGACTAGTGGGTAGTTTTCAATCATCTCCAAAAGAGTCTCACGTAAACATTGTTAAAAGAATATTCAAATATTTCTAGGGCACTATCGGTTATGGCTTATGGTATCCAAAGGGAAAATACCTTACTCTAAAGCCTGTATTGACAAAAATTGGGTTAGAAGTATTAATGACAAAAAGAGAACTTGCAAAGGATCATTCTTTCTCGATGAATGTCTGGTTTCTTGGCTAAATAAGAAACACTCTTAAATCCCTCTATCCACCACTAAAGCAAAGTATATTGTGGCTACCTCATGTTGTAATCAAGTTCTATGTATGAAGAAAAATACAAAGGACCTTCACGAAGTTGGTGATCGTCCTATCTCTATCATGTGTGATAATACTAATGTAATCAATATATCAAAGAATACAATCATGCATTCCGAAACAAATAATATTCCCATCAAATATCATTTTCTTTTATAGAAACACATATATCATATAGTTAGACTAAAATATATTCTAACCAAGGAACATATTGTTAATATATTTACTAAGCCATTATCAAGAGAAAATTTTAAATATTTCAAACATACGATGAGAGTGGTTTCTTCCTCATGGGAAGGAATGGCTCACTGATTTTTGACAAGAATGATAAATATTTCCTCTAGCCTCTAATAGGAGGAGTATGTAGCAAGAAACAATTTAATGGTAGGATAGATTCTCATATCTGGGAGAATATTATCATGGGGGGGATTATTTTACAAACAAGCAAGCCCATAGGAAAATGCAAGAACAATTATGAATCATTAATTAACAACTATGATTAGTAGCACCCTTTTCCATTGATGTCAAAGTGGGGGAGAAAGAAGACAACGGGACAAGAATGTTAAAAATTGGGAAAAGGATGTGGATATAGAAGGAGGAGATAAATTGGACATTGGAAGAGAGAAAGAAAAATGTAGAGAAAGTTGAATTTGGTTTAGTAGAAGTTTGACAAGGGAAGTTCATGCTATTTCCATTAATGACCCTTAATGTATGATGGTGTTTCCAAAAATGAAAAAGGGTGACTTTTTTGAACATATAATTTTCATTGGCAACAACCTGTGTTATTGCTATCAAAGGGGAAGTCAAATGAAGCTATAAATGGAATGGTTGGATAGAATTCTTCAATATATGTTTGATATCTTGAAAGGTCACATTAAATGGTGTCAAGGTGGCTATAAGTCTATTGAGTTTTTTTTATAGAACTTATGTTGTTTAAATGGAGCTATCAATGGCAGTTTGATAGTCCTCTATGAGACCTTTCCAACATTATAACACACTTGATCATACTCCTCCTAGATAAGAAGATATGGCATCTTGAAGTTGATAACTAAAGTGAGGGAAACACCAAATTTATTATGAAAAAACCAAATTTATTAAATGTCGATCATCTTTAGATAAAATATATGATTTTGTATTGCAATACATGATAAATGGAACAAAGACGTCCACACTATTTAATAGGCTAAAGAGAATGCGTCTTAAGGGTGATGTGGTCATTGAATAATTCATGAATGATTTATTGTGATATGACATACAAAAACATTAATGCCTTCCTCATACCACCGCTTTTCCATGTTGGTCCAATCAACGCATGACATGTGGTAGGCTTCAAAGATGTTATGTGGCCTTCAGAAAATACATGGTAACATGACTAGAAGCACATGTGGCATCTCTAATGACACATGGAAACATGAGATTTGGTGTGCATGATGATGTGGTAGGTGCCACAAAGCATGATGACTAAGCATTTTGGTTCACCAATTAGATGGGTTTTGAGCAGCACATGGCTAATTTAGAGAGTGCCATGTGTCAAAGGTGACATAATAATGATGTCAATATTATTTTTCCATGGGACCCATTGCCAAATCACATGGCTAGGGCACACAAAGCTTCCTCAATTTTTCTCGACCCCCAAACCTGAAATTCATTCTAACCTTGATAAAATTCAGGTTCTCTCTCTTATATATACGAGGTTTTTTAGTTTGATTTGGTGTGTTAATGATCATTGAAATATATAAGAGACATCGAAATTTGACTTAGATTTACTATATTGTTTGACTTGAGATTTCTTTCTTTGGTTGCAGAGTGGAATGAACAAGGATGTGAGCTCTGGTGTATTGGTTGCTTGTAGGCAGAAGTTGTGCTCTTTTTTTCGTTGCTTTCATAAAAATTGAAAGGTTGTGCTCTCTATTGCATTGGTTATGCACAAGCACAGGTCATGCTCTCTATTATATTTGTTGCTTGAAGATCATAAGTTTTCTCTATATTTTATTGTTTAGATCTAGGCACGAGATGTGCTCTCTCTTGTGCTGGTCGCTCAAAGGCTCAAGGCCATGCTATTTTTTGTAATGGTTTCCCATAGGAATATTTTTTGTTCTCTATTGTGTTGGTTTCTTCAAGGTCACAACGTAGTGCTCTTTATTGTGTTGGTTTCCTATAGGAAAAGGTTGTGTTCTCTATTATGTTGGTTTCTAGAATATCACAAGGTCATCCTCATTGTTATATTGGTTAACGGTAGGAATAGAACATGCTCTCTCTTATATTGGTTCCCAAAAGGCACAATTCTATGCTCCTTTCTGTATTTGTTTCATGTAGGCATAATTTGTATTCTTTTTGGTTTCCCAAAAGTGTAATGTCATTCTCTCTATAGTATAGGTTTCCTAGAGATACAAGGTTGTTCTCTTTATTTATTGGTTGTATGTTAAAATATATATCATATGCATGATTAAGCCCAAAGGCTTATCCTTTACACTATCAATCATGATCTAGATCATTAAATGTAAATTTGTTGAGAAACATGAAAGACTAGCTCTACAAGTGAATTGTTTTTTAATATTCTTGGTTTGGGAGAGGTAACAATTTTGAATTTGGTTGAGGTCAATTTTTTTCCTTTTTTATTTTTTCCCACAATTTGGACAATTAGGTAGACATGAGGACCACTTTGTAGAAATTTTACTGGGGAAAGCTCATTTTTTAGAATGCACCCTAAAAGGACCATTTTATCAATGACTTGATTTATTATATGGTTTTTGCAGTAATTTTGAAGCAAAATTGAATTCCAAAAAAATGGAAATGACTAGAACTTTGTTTTGATATTTATAGGGGTTATGAAGATTCATGAAGATGTGTTCTTGATATTATAAAGCTATATTTTTTGTTTTTATGTAGTTGTTGTATGTATGACCAAAACAATATCCCGGAAAGGCGTTATGGTACTATATTGATGAATAGGTTGTTATCATGAACAATTTGAATAATGAATAAGTTATGACAATATTAGTTGCAACTTGATGAATGGTTTATTAAAAATTAAAGAATAAAGTTTTTTCAAAAGTGGTATGACCAATTTCTAAGGAATTTTTTCATTTGTGATGCTCATGGATCCCATATAAAATGTTGTGAAAAGTGGTCCACACCAGGCTAAAGAAGGAGATGGGTTTCTGCACTGAATTCGGTACCTAAATCAAGTTGAAACCTTTAGTAGGATAGTTCCTACTCATTTTCAAGGTTGGTGCCTCAATTAGGTTTTAGCCTATTGCAAGTGGATTCTTACACATTTTAGGGGCTTGTGCCTACACATTTTCTTTTGGGGGTGGGTGTCTACAAGTTTATGCGATCAAATTGAAGAACGAAAAAATAATTTATGGTTTTCTCCCATAAGGGTTTCCACATAAAATATGGTGTTCTCATGTGTTGACATGATGATTTTTACTTGAAGAACAATTTTATTCACTGTTATGATGAATTTTATTTAGTATTGTAATGTTATATATTCAATTATTGTTGCAATTGTTTTGAATTGTTGAATTTTCATTGACTCTAATTCACACCCATCCTAGTGTAATATTTTGCGTAACATGGGTATGGAGAAACATATGCATATACCCATTACTAGCTCAAATCCTTGCACCATGGTTTCCATGGTGGAATCTAGTTTGTTTCCACAACTAAAGTGTATGTGTCCAATGGGGGCTACTCAAATTTTAACATCAAGTGATCTTCCAACCAAATATTCTATCAACAAGCAATGACATAGTTGAAGAAGAATTTATTTTTTTTAGATGCTAAGTATTGAGAGGCGGAAATTAAAAAATATAATGATTTGAAACCTTCTAGTGAAGAGGTTGGTAATGTGAAAGTTGAATAATTATATTTTCATCATACAAACCAAACAATTATCCATTGCACTCTTAATCACATCAATCAGGTGAATGAAGTTCTATAGTCTAATAGACAATAAATTCACACTTTGTTTTCACCTTCTTTAGATTAGGTATCAAGTGCATGGTAATGAACTGTTAGATGTATTAATGTTGATGAAATTTCTCCAACAAGCCTTGAAGTAAAGTTACATAAACAAACTATTTATTGGTAGTGCAATAATGTTTTGAGATATTTTTTTTAATAAAAAGGTGATGCAACTAAATGTCAATATTTTTTGTTTTTATCAAAATAAAACTATTTAGTAGTCATTAGGACATTTTTTTTTGGGTATCTATTATATTCTTTGCATGAATGTCCCAATGCGTTTTAAAAATGTGTTGTGCACAATAGGGGGTAAAATCACACCTGCATTGGAGTTGAAAGGAAATTCCATAAGAAAAATTAGGCAAATCTTTTGCAATCATTTTTGGTAATTTTTGGCAATAGGATTTCGCTAAAAGTAGTTTTTTGGTGCATGGTGTTTTGCAATGTTTTTCTAGTTTTAGTTAAGCAACTACAATTTTATTCTAATCTAGGGTAAATGGATTGTTCATTCATGGATTCCATGGGATATTTATTGTATTGTAATGTTGTACAAAATAATATATATGGGGAAATCTTTCAAGTTTTCAGAGTTTCTAGGTTTCCAAGATAAAATCTTTGTGTTAATGTGTGTGTTTTCCATTGATTTTTTTATGTTTTAATTAATAGTTTATTTTCACCAATTAGTTGTATAGGTTTCAAACCTACACTTGGTATCAGAGTAGTTTTTGCTTCAAGGGGATGACGATATTGTTATAGACATTTTTGTGCCTTGCAGCACCAAGCATGAAATGTCCATAAACCAAGGGTTCCTAAGTCCCTAAAAGTGTTGTTACAACCCCTAAAGGAACAAGGTCAACAAATTACAGCTTCTCCCAAAAGTTCTCCACTAGAAACTGCTCAGAATCAGTCAAATCAGGATCATTTCAGCTGCTCCACTGGCTAACTGCGTTGCATAGCACCTAAATACACTAGCTAGGTGCATTGCAATGCACCTAAATGCACTACCAGGGTGCGTTGAGCGGGAAATGACAAATGGCAGTGCCATTCCGCGAGGTGGAAAGACAATGGAAGCTTCCAGAATCTTCTCCAATGACACTTGCCTCACTGAATTCGACCAAGGATGAGTAAGAGGCTCTCAGTCTCCAAGTGGAAGCAAGAACTGACAGAGAGAAGACACTAGTCAAATCATAAGCTGACTCATCCTCCTTGCATACATCTATATATGGATCCCTCATCCCAGAGATCCAGAGGCTGGAATTTTGTACATTGCAAAGAATTGTTGCTGGTTTTGAGATAGATATCAGAGTATTGGGTGATTTATGCTTTGTTGGAGGTGAAGAGGGGCTTCTTTGCTGGGAGGTTGATGCTGGATCAGGAATCATCGGTTGTAACTCCTCCTGGATCTTCTTGTTATATCAATAAAACTATTTGAGTTTCTCCTACATGCTTTTGTATCATTGATGCTTGTTACATTTGTATGTTTAGCTTAAATCTGATCCTAAGCTTTTTATGAATATAGATCCATGTCTTTGTGTAGTTTTCTTCTTCTCTGATCTTACAGGAACTTGGTGAAGCTGGGAAAGTAAGGAAGCAGGTAGCTGGAAGCTGTCAAAGAAGAGAGGGATTGGATCAAAGGATTAGCGCAAGACACAGGTCGGTTCTTTCTATCCCCCTCTATCTTTAATTCATAAAGGAAATACAAAAGTATTTTTCTCTGTTTGTTTCTAAGGTAACTGTCACACCTTAGTGGGATAGAGTCGTTCTAAATAGACACTTTTCCCGGTAACAAAATGGAGACTCGGCTGGGGACGATTGTCTAATTAGTTTGTTTGTGTATCTTTTTGTTGTTTGTTTCATAAACTTATAAGTAGCATTCGAACTGCATTTGCCATAACAAATGCAAAGTAGACATCTGCTATTTCAATCCATTCACTGGATCTATTTATGATTTGAACAGCTGATTCAAAAATGATCTGATTTCCCTTTGTGATAGCTCTTAGACCCTCCTTAGATCTACCCTCTGATTGTGCATTACTAATTGCTTTTACTCGGCCAAAAACCAAATATTAAACTGTAAACCGTGACCCAGAACCCAGATAGAATTCTTGTCTCTGCCCCAACGCAGGTACTGTGAAGTGTTCCTGCATTTCAGCGCAGTTCCCGAGAGGGCAACCTGCGCTGCAATCCAGTTTCTCTGTGTTACAGGTGCGCTGATCAGACTAGCCTT
Organism: Pinus tabuliformis; assembly: GCA_031772625.1. Taxonomy (NCBI): domain Eukaryota; kingdom Viridiplantae; phylum Streptophyta; class Pinopsida; order Pinales; family Pinaceae; genus Pinus; species Pinus tabuliformis. The sequence continues at coordinate 1,508,204,089 of CM062818.1, forward strand.
GTGCAGCTGAGGTTCTTGTGCTTCATTCTTTCCAGTTTTGTCTCTGATTTTTACAGCCTGTGATCAGTGTGTGTGTCTGTTTAAAAACCCCTTTTCCTTGCTGTAATTCCGCCTCCTTTGTACAAAAGAACTGTAGATGTTTTTGTGTGTTTGTTGAGTCGTTTACAATTTTCCATTGCAAAAGTAGAATAGTCGTACTGTCGTCCTTTGATTTAGATTTGTCGCAAGTGTCGATTTCGATCATAGGAGAAAGTTTGATTGTTGTTGATAGTTGACTATACTTTTACTTTTGCCTTTGGTCTGAATTTATGATTTTCTAGTGTCAAAAACGAGTGTTTATTTCAAAATCGTAAAGTGCTTTATCTTTTGATTTCGAAAAGAAGCTTGTTTGTGTTTGTCGCTTGAAAGCAAATTCAGATTTGTACATCAACTTTCTTTTTAGCATCAATATTAAGAAATTCGAAAAAAAATACATGCACATGTGCATTTGCATATTGACAGTCTATTTGGCTTGATTTAGGAAAGTGTATTTACAGTGTGCTCTTTGCTCTTTGTGAAAAGATTGTGTCTTTATTTTCCCCTAGTAGCTAGGATTTTCATTGGTGAAAAGAGATAAAAGTTTGCTTATCATCTTCAGATTACATTTTAGGAATTACATCTACATCTCGTGGTGAACCCAAAAGGCAAACTTCATAAGAAATATCAACTTAAAATAAATTCAATGAATCTAACAATGCTTTGGAACTTAACGCACAACATTTAGAGGTCTAGGCTAGAGACGTATTCCGGCGTCGTAAATCCTGGTAACTGTTGTCCTCACTGATGGTTGGGTGATTCCTCCACTTTGAGACGATAAGTGCCAGTACGGACTTATGCTCCCACGTACCGTCGAGTATATATTGGGAGACCCCTATAGGGTTAAATCCTTTATCCATAGGAAGCCGTGTCTGCCGCCCTATCGATCGCAATGCATTGAACACAGCATTCGGGAAGATTGACTGTCGTACCATAAAAAGTATTCTGCAGTTTTGCGATTGGTTTGGTACTCCCTCTAACTAGATCTCCAGAGCAGTCCCTTTCATTCCTTTTTAGACTCCTTAATGGAAAAGGTCCATCTGAGCACTTGTCACTTCAGGCTCATTAAAAATCGAAGGAGACTAGAGTCATCTTTTGTTTTTTCTCGACTCTTAAAAACTGAAAAAACAAGTTGTGTCAAAGTGTCTTAAAATTTATTTTAAACGGAATATTCATTACCCCTTTCCTACATTGATCTTGGGTTGAGAAAATGGAGTCTACCAACCAAGGAATTCCCCTTGGTGGAAATCCTAGTCCCTTCTCCTCTTGGGGAGATGTTGGTGCACCCCATATGGCCACATTGTCGCTTCCAAGACTGACAATTGGTTTGCCTGTATGGCTCTTCTCAACCTCTGTCGTTCAGAACACAACTATTCCTGAACAATCGAATCAGCAATTAGACGAGTCCATAGTTGCCCACCAACCTTCTACTTCCTCTATTCTTCCTCTCCTCCTTCTTCTTCGCTTGATGGGGCTGGTAAAGCCAAAAATCAAGTTCCTAAGGAGAAGAAGGAAAAGAAGAAGAAAGAGAAGAAGAAGAAGGAGCCAAAGGCGAATGGGGGAAAACGAGTGTCATCTAACGAAAATCCACACACAACACCGACTAGGCCTAAATCGCCATGTGTCATTTTCAAAGGAGACCACTTTCATAGAGATTGTCCTTGCATCCCTCAGATATTAAGGGACTGGTCTCCTAGATTGCACAACCCGGTGTCGTCAACCTCTGATGATCATGTTGAAAGCACACCGTCGACTAGTGAAAGTGAAGTCCCAGGACAAAAAGGAAAATATAGATTTCCTTGTAAAATGTGCGAAGGTTATCATGTCGTCCACCGTTGTCCCTTCTTAGACGAAGCTAAAAGAGTTTTGGATGATCGTCCGGTTTCACCGTTACGACTTCCTCCTGGATATAAAAAACTCTTGCCAAGTCCGTCACTAGTTGAGAATCCAGCTGGCCCGCTCAGGTAGTCGGCTGAAGCGCCTATCATTGAAGATAAACCATCTGGATCCATACCAGACGAAAGTCAAAAGGTCGAGGCGGCTGTTGACCCCGTCTTGCCTTCAGAGGTTTTGTCTTCAGATGATACAATCACTGAGGAGAACAAGGATGACACCGTCCAAATTCTCTTCATAAGCACAGACTCCAACGAACATGGGGGCAATATACCCGTTCCTTTACTGCAGGAAGGAAGTTCGTCAGAGTTGTACCCAGCCGTCTATTCGGTCCCACCTCCAAGCAACCTAGTTGTCTCCTTCGATTGAAATCAACTAGGCAGACCCCGTTTACCAGCAAGCATACCATTCCGAATTATCGTTCAAATATATAGAATGGTTATGGCTGGTACCATCATAGATGAGGGGGCTTCTGTGAGTATCCTTTCCTCAACTGCTTGGAAAGCGCTTGGTTCGCCATCGCTTTTGCCTGAAATGAGAAATCTGACAGGTTTTGATAAAGGAACCAGTCGACCTTTAGGGATCCTTCCCAATGTGCCCATAACATTGAGAGGGAAAACCGTTCACCTGAATGTAATGGTCGTTCAAGGACCCCTAGATTACAATCTACTCCTTGGACGAGACTATATTTATTGCATGGGAGCGATTGTCTCCTCACTCTTTAGAGTAATGTGTTTTCTGCACGAAGGAAGAGTGGTCAAGCTCGTGGACCAGGTTTCATTTCCCGGATCACGCATAGCAAATAGTCATATACCATCCCTGAATGGTCTGTTCACGCAAGAAATGTCTCAATCTCCAGTCCGTCCTCCCGATGAGCGCGAGTAATTCGGAGGGATATGACTGAAACCCAGGGGGCATGCATCCTGGTCTGCTTCGGGAGGAAAACTTCGGGTATAAGGTAGGTTTTCGTGGGAGAATATGCCTAGTTTGTACCCCCATCCATGAGTGGAAGAAGGGGTTATTCTAGTACAGGATTCTCTTGTCAAAGTTATGAGAGTTGGCGAGCGCCACCACTCACCTTTGTTTATCTCGGTAGACATCGCCGAAGAAGTGTTTTGTTTGCGCCTCAAATAGAACAATCTTTGGGTAACCTGTAAGAGGTAGGCCTCTCTCGGTAAAACAAATGTTTTAATGGACTAAAGAAGGGGTAACCTTGAAACTCTGTTTTATACCTGGGGGCATGCAAACCTTTTGGAGTGCAAGCAAAGAGCGACTATTTATTTTTTAAATTTTTAGGACCTCTAACCCTTTAAACTCGTAGGATTGGTCGTCTCCTAACTTGCATAAAGAAAGGATGTGGGGCAAAACTCTAAAAATTGCCATTTTTATGAGACATTCTTATCATATGACTGGATTAATCGAGCAATGTTTACCGCGAGGTTCAAGCTCGTTAAAAAATAAACCCAGACCGAGAAAATGTTTCCACCCGCGTTTAAGCTCATTAAAAAATGAACTATTCCCGGTAAATAACCACCGTGAATGTAGTACTTCAGCCATTAAAGCCTTGGTCGTGTTTGCACCATCACCTCCACTTTTCCATTGGCCGATCATTCACCTCCATTTGATTGTTTACCCATTTTGAGGAACAGCTGCGAAGAGTGATTTCACTAGCCATCCTTGTGACACTGCCGTGATTGGAAAATTCCAAACCTTACCTGGAATCAGCTGCTACCCATTTTATCACTCGTTCCTCAAAAGACAAGTCTCCTTTAAGCTCTTTTCAACTGACTCGTAAAATATGAAAAGATTGCTGAGTCCTTGGCCTTCCAGCTCATTAAAGGGACAGGAAGTGCTATCCCTCTTCTAGATTTTAGTCCTTTTGGACCTGAGGGATTATTGCACAAAAAGATCGAGTGCTTGTTTTGTTCAGCTCGTTAAAACTATCGAAAATTCATCCCTTCTATATTATTTTATACTTTTTCGGACTTAAGGGATTAGATGACGAAAAAGGAATTTTGGAGTTACCTTTACGTACCTTTTCAGACTCCCTAAAAATGAAAAGGACCGAGTTATCTTTGTCGTTAAACTCGTTAAAAAGATTAATAGCGAAAAACTTGTCTTTAGACCAGAACGAGTTTCACTATCGCTAGGCTCGTTAAAACATAGCGATGGGTTTGCCTGAAGGGAAAATTATAGAACAAGCATATGTTATCTTCCTCAAGATTGACAAAAATAAAGAGGTGCTGGTCAGCGATGACTGGGGAAAAATTGGGAAGAAAACTCAAAGAACCTTTATTGGTAGCAAGTCGCTCTTGAACATGACACTTCCACTCCGTGTCCGAGTCGGGTTGGGTTGTTTCATTCACCAGTCACATCGCCATGGTCACGCCATACCATCCACATTTGGGGTTAATGCTACCAATCCATCACATAAGTGTCACTGACATGTTCAAGAGAAGTCATCCAGAGAAGTCACCTGTGTCCCATCCACTACCATACATTATACTCCATACTTTCATGACCGCCACCCTGAACCGTATATCATCAGATTGTTTTCACCTCCATGAAAATCATTTGCTCCGTTCCATGTCATTGATGTGGGATTCATTAAGGCCCTCCTTTGACAGATCGCTTCTTGTCGATCTCAGCTCATTATCCAAGAAGTTGATCTAGGACAACCCCATTCAGTACTTTGAAGCTTGCGTGCCTTAGTGGCAAGTTTCTCACTTCCGGCGACAGGTTTACATCGATGACCTTCGACCGAAAGATTTTGCGTGGTTTTCGACGCCAAGTCCTTTATTCACACCACGTGAATTGTACTGTAGTACCTTGAGTATCATTATCATTATCGGTGATTCCTCTCGCGCTTGTTAACAGTTTACATCATTGACTGGTAATCAAGCGATGTCTTTCCATGTTCGACTTCAAAACATTTCTCACATGGATCGACTTGTACTTCGAGTGAAGATCAGACGAGATTGAAGACCTCGGATGTAGTTTCATCCATCCGGGCTGCGATATATATTCAAGAAAATAAAGACATTAAATGTATAGCATTGCAGCACAGATAATCATCCTACCAAAAGGATGATGGCTCTATCAGAATCATCAGTCTACACTCAGACGATTGTTTGTCCTATGTACATGAAAATGAATTTATAAAGCTGAGCATGGGAATGCGCGCCTCAGCTAGATCATGAAAAATAGTATGAAGATAATGTATTGTATTGTATCTTATTACAGGTCTCCTCCCAGCATTGAAAGAACTTCGGATCCTCATAATAAAGCATTTCACCCGATTAACGGCCTCATACTTTAGGGGGCAACTGTTATAGACATTTTTGTGCCTTGCAACACCAAGCATGAAATGTCCATAAACCAAGGGCTCCTAAGTCCCTAAAAGTGTTGTTCCAACGCATAAAGGAACAAGGTCAACAAATTACATCTTCTCCCAGAAGTTCTCCACCAGAAACTGCTCAGAATCAGTCAAATCAGGATCATTTCAGCTGCTCCACTGGCTAACTACGTTGCATAGCACCTAAATACACTAGCTAGGTGCGTTGCAACACACCTAAATGCACTACCAGGTTGCGTTGAGTGGGAAATGACAAATGGCAGTGCCATTCCGCGAGGTGGAAAGACAATGGAAGCTTCCAGAATCTTCTCCAATGACACTTGCCTCACTGAATTCGACCAAGGATGAGTAAGAGGCTCTCAGTCTCCAAGTGGAAGCAAGAACTGACAGAGAGAAGACACTAGTCAAATCATAAGCTGACTCATCCTCCTTGCATACATCTATATATGGATCCCTCATCCCAGAGATCCAGAGGCTGGAATTTTGTACATTGCAAAGAATTGCTGTTGGTTTTGAGATAGATATCAGAGTATTGGGTGATTTATGCTTTGTTGGAGGTGAAGAGGGGCTTCTTTGCTGGGAGGTTGATGTTGGATCAGGAATCATCGGTTGTAACTCCTCCTAGATCTTCTTGTTATATCAATAAAACTATTTGAGTTTCTCCTACATGCTTGTGTATCATTGATGCTTGTTACATTTGTATGTTCAGCTTAAATCTGATCCTAAGCTTTTTATGAATATAGATCCATGTCTTTATGTAGTTTTCTTCTTCTGTGATCTTACAGGAACTTGGAGAAGCTGGGAAAGTAAGGAAGCAGGTAGCTGGAAGCTGTCAAAGAAGAGAGGGATTGGATCAAAGGATTAGCGCAAGACACAGGTCGGTTCTTTCTATCCCCCTCTATCTTTAATTCATAAGGGAAATACAAAAGTAGTTTTCTCTGTTTGTTTCTAAGGTAATTGTCACACCTTAGTGGGATAGAGTCGTTCTAAATAGACACTTTTCCCGGTAACAGTTATGGATAAGGTTTTTGGCTTAGACATATGATGGACCCTATTACAATGGGAGATCTATGGAAGTGATTCTTTTGGTGAAAAGGAAATGGTGAATAGTTGAAATATAGGAATCAAGAAATTGAATAGGTAGAGTTTTATGTTATGGAGGATAAAAATAGAAGATTTGTTGGTGGATAGAGAACAATGGATCATTGTGGATCCAATTATTGCAACAATATTGATGTAGACAGAAGAGTGGACCAAGTTGCTTCAAAAGGAAATAAGAACAATACCATTGTGTCTCTCATATTTAGTATTATTGAATGTTTTAGAGGAAGTTACAATAAAGGTTTTATGGGACAAGTGAGGGGCTTTGTATTAGTCTAAGTCACTCATGAAAAATTTATTCCTGTGGAAGAAGCTATATAACTTGAGGATGAAGGATGGTGACTTAGTAACAGATCATTTGAACACTGTCAATTTAATTTGGTAAATAAACTATTATCTATCTCAGACAAAGATAAGTGCAAGGGATAGCCAGTTTGTTGCCATAGACAGTAATGCAACTACTTGAAAGTTTGATGAAATAGTCTCATCCTTGTTATAAAGGGAGATGAGATAGAAAAACATGGAAATCTAGAATAGAGTTGCCTTATTTATAAGAGGACACTCACAAAATACAAATAAAAATAAGTCTCAGGAGATCTAAATCTACAAGAATATCTAAATCTCCAAGAAAGATCATTAAGCTATTTTGTAGATGTGGAAAAATAAGGAATTGTAATAAATATTATATATCTAAAATTATTAAGAAATGGAAAGGATCTGAAGTTTCTCATTTTGCAAAAGCCAAAAACTACTCATATGAAGGATGGGATATTTACTTGTCTTCTTCAAGTACACAAGTATTTCATGAGGCATGGTTGGTTGACTTAGGTACATCCTTTCATAAAGCCCATCACAAGGAATGGTTTTATAAGTATGAAAGGTTCGATGGTGGTGATGTTTTTGTAGGAGATGAAGTGATAGCCAAAGCATTAAGAAGAGGAAAAGTCAAGTTGAGGTTTATTGGTGGAAGGACTAGAACACTCTAGCATTTTTTGCATTACAAGATTAGTCAAACAATTGACTTTTGTAAGCAAGATGAGTGATAAAAGTGTAAAAACAATGTTTGAAAAGGATACTATTACGTGGTTTGAGGAGAAATGGTATTGGTGATGGGATTTCTTATTGCAACTCTATATAGGTTTTGATAGTGCTCGATACCGCCAACATATTGGGGGTCTCCCTGATATAAAGTTTGAATTAGGCCTCACATTGTTTAGAGTAGGAGGCCCATCTAGAGTATTAGCCCGACCACCATAATTGTAAGGTTCACCTTGGTTTCAATGAGTAACATAAGAGATTATATACATAATATTTGAACAAACGAGTAAGTTGACGTTATGAAATGTTGATTATAAAGTATAAAAGGAGACTTTCATGAGATGGGAGACAAAAGTGAGACCCTAGAAGGAAGTAATAGTACAAACCTAAGATAGACACAAGACTAAATAAAGACTCATTACTTATCTAGAAAAATAGTTCACTTAGACACAACGATCATTAAGAAACATACAACACACCTCCAACAAGATAGATATCAAGGCCACAAAAATAGTTCAATTTCCTTAGTACATATGAGTGAAATATATATATATAACGTCTAAAGAATAGTCCTAAGATATTCATAATACATGCATGAAAATGTGTTGCCTCATTGAGCTTCAATTATAATGTGAAAAATCCAATTACACAGTTACAATGGTGAGGCACTAGTTCCAATAGTGGAACATAAAGTCACTTCTTGCTTCTACAAAGAACAATTTTCTCTCCTATGCCAAGTAGAGAAGCCAACACTAGATCTCCCAATATTAGGCCTCCAAAAGCCCCTTTCCTTGAGTTATGAGGTTTCTTTGATAACAAGGGGAATGACCTTTCATATCCCCATGACTCTTGAGTTACCCTCATGATTCTTGGACTTATAATGTTCCTTTAGACTTCTAAACAACTGTTGAACTTCTAATGAATTTTTGACATCTCCTAAATACCTTTTTCCATATATGACTAAGTGACTTTTCATATTCCACGTATGACTCTTGGACTTCCACATATTATATTCTTTCCTTCTCTTGAGAATAAATCATTACATTCCACATGATGATCTGGAATTACACATGGAAACACAGTGACCATTATGATGACACTTTGGCAATTTACAACTTGGAAATAATGACATAGACTTCATGATGAGGTGGAAATGCCAAATTGTTTTGTGTGTTTCTTCATCTTGCATTCTTCATGGTAGATATAATATATGCTTCATCTTCATGAAATATCCACTTTTCTTCTCATCTTCACCCACCAAAGGGTCTTTGATCAATATTAGAATCCTTTGAGTCGTCATGCAATATCTTCTTTCTGTCTCAATCCATGATCTACTTCATTTTTCTGTGATAGCTATCTTTTGTTCCTCCTCTCTGTTGGTGTTTCTTTATGCTTTCTCCTTGCAATATAATATTTACCATCACCTTGTCATGATGGGAAGGCACACCTACCAATTAAAATAATTCATGATGAGGAAATATGAGTCTTAAAAACATCTATTCTATCATTACCTAGCTCATGGAATGATCTGCTTCTTATAGGCTTGTGAGGGGGTTAAAATAACAAGTCTTGATTAAGAGGGCACAATCAAACTCATCAATGGCACAGAAAGGATATATTATTGATTTTTAATACACCATGGACTATGAAGAGGATCTATTATTGGTCCAACATAGTGGGGGAAGATGAAGGGATAAGGTGGAAGGCTTCATGCTTCAAGGTTGCGCCATGCACTCCAAAGAAAAGAGAGGAAGGCTTGAAAGTGTAGTTTGACCAGTCAAGGGTGAGGGGAGACATCCTTCATCCTTCCTTACAATGACATGTGCTCAAAGGAAGGTTCAAAGTAAGGTTAGTATCCATGAATGCATTGGGAAATGGGGAAGGTGAAGGGTTCATCCTTTAGGACTGCACTATGCGCTGAAAGGGAAAGGAGACTTCCAGGATAGTGCAATTTGATTCGTCAAAGGTAGAGAGTAGGATTCCTTCAACCTTCCTTACAATTCCATTCACTCTAGAGTAATATTTTAAGAAAGTCTTGGGCATAGAGTGCATTAGCGAAGAGGGAAGGGTGAGGCTTTAGCCTTTAGTGCGCCATGCAATGAAAGAAAGAAAGGCTTGAAAGAAGGAACAATTGTTCTCAAAAAGGGATCACTCTTTCTTTCTAATGAATTTTTCATCCTAGGCTATTTATGTTTTACCCAACAGTTGATCCTTGACCATTTACAATGTGCTTTTCATTGAGGGAGGGCACATGAAGGAGCCACTTTGCCTATGAGGGTTTTGACTACATTAGGAGGATAGAAAGGTATTTGTATTGCATGTTTTTCATCTAAAAAGGTGTGAAAGAGATCCATGATGTTATATAGGAATGATTTATGTGCCATGGAAGGTAGAGGTAACCAAAGCTCAATGTAGTGATTCATTATGAGCAAGAAGGATCTAGCTATTGCCCTTGGAAGGACCATAATGTGTAGCAGATTTGGGATGATATTGAGAGGGAATCAATGCACCAATTTTTTGGATTAGGATTTCATTATTGAGTCCCATTGATAGGTTAATATACACACTTTCTAAGAGGTTTAATTCCTTCACAACTTTCACTGGGCTAAAGGACCGAGAAGGGTTTCGAAATGGCTAAGTGTTGAATGGACAAAGTAAAAGAGATAAATGTATCTAGACATGACTCAATCATATATAGCACATATAAAACCATCAATATAGGCCAAAATAATACAAATGAATGATGAATGACAATCACACCTTGAGATGAAAACAAATCAACACTTATTTCTATGTGTGACAGTTGAAACGACACATTATAACACTTAGAACATAAGTTACAACAACTGTGATGATTGTGAAAAAAAATTGCACTAAGTTGTAGGAGTGTGTCTGGCACATATTGTAATGGTATGTAAGACTATTTAATAAAAATGAGTATGGCATAACTAACTTTGGTGATGTGGAAAGGTGTGACATGAGGAAAACATAAGACGACACTCACAAAATTGAAACAACCTTAAAAGAGATACATGCTGGAGTGAATATAACATGAAAATGATGCTTATTAAAATTTAAAAAAAAAAAAAAAGTGACAACCACAAATGTGAAATCCATAATTGTCAAAGAAAGTTGTGCAAAAGTGACAGCTGAGAACACTCACTGAAATAAAAGTACAAACACAACCAAAGAGAGGGAAATTGTCAATGAAATCACGCACTAACAATTGACATGAGTTGAGCATCGCACAAGAATTTCCTCAATGGAAAATGCTATTCTTTTTTAAGCTTTCCTAAACAAAGTGCACTCATGAACCCATAAAAGACTTAGCATGTGTGTGCAAGTGACTTGAAAGTTTGAAACTAGGAAGAAGACTTAAATTCTTTACAAAATATCAAATGGCCATGGAGTAAACATAAGATGAAATACCATAAGATCCTTATTAGGATAAAAAATTCAAGTGTGAGAAAGATTTTGGAGGGTGTTAATCACAGCCACAACACTTGGTGACACACTAGTAGAACTCTAGCTTCTCTGTTTAGGTCTAATTCTCTAAGTGCAAGGTCTTAGTATTTCAAGAAGTATTGGTTCATCTTGAAAATTACCTTTTCTTCCCTAGTTAACCTGGTTAGAGGTATAGTCCCCTTCATTCCTTTTCTCAATTAAACATATATCAAGGGTCTCCAAATCATGATTATTTTAATCTAGGAAAGGGTAATATGTGTGGCGAGTTAATATATTCAGAGTATGAGTTTCATCTCTAGTGTGCTCTACTTCCAGCAAGCCTAGAAAATACCCCAATGGAGTCACTACAAGAGAACAAGAATTTCTTTGCCTCCAGTGAGCTTGGATAGTACCCCCAAAAAGTCACTTGCTTCACCCCTTACACAGGAAGCCTTTCTCTTCTTTCACCCTTTATTTATTTATTTAATAGTACTGTGCTTCAGAACTTATTATTTTCAACGTTAGAGGAGGGATCCCGACTTATTGATAGTAGAGGAGGTTTCCCCTTCAGAGAAGTATTTATATAACCTCTAATATTGGTTTTCTCAGTTTATATTTTTCGATTATCCTTTCTCTACTTAACTAAATCGACAAGAAAAACATTATTTACCTACAAATAATGAGTTGAGTAACAAGTAACCTAGGATAAATATGGGCTTTCATAGTTGTACCAAATGATTTCCATTTGAGTGGATCGTATTTTCCATTCAGACACCATTACCTTTAAAGATATGTAAGTCCAACTTTGAGAAGAGGAATGAGATAAGCCAAGAATTATTCATCATCACAATTTCCAATTAAAGTGTTTTTTCATTGTGTTTTGAGCCAAAAGAAGCATATTTCATGAAAAGTCTTATTAAACAAAAGGACAAAAGAAAATACATGACAAAACAATGAAACAGAACCAAAATAACCAAGTAAATGGATACAGGACGTCAAAATAATGTGTAGAATATTCAATAAGAAAACAAACAAATGCAGAGACACGATGGAGAGCTAAATAGGTGGTGGATGCAATGGAAGGGAAACTAAATGCAACTAATCTTACTACTAACATATCCAGTTATAAGGTCAGGGTCAAGTGTAATGATATTTCCAGTGAAGCCATCATAATTGGTCTTGACCTATAAACACAAAGATGAGAGAAATTAAAATTGATATATAATATCGTGCAATAGAAAATATAGAATCTTGAAAATATTACACAAAACATTGAAGGTCTTTCTTATAAGAAGAAACATGTTTCATATCACATAATTTTACCCAAATTTCCAACTTCCTTTCTGATCAAAACCATAATAAAAAAAACATTGATGGCTCCCTGTGAATCTACCTTACTTATATTGTCTTCCTTAGAAAACATCAAGAACGATTGGAACTTGCTTCTAGAAAATGGGCTTGTTAATTAATATGATTCTAACTAATGATAGATTAGATCATGAAATTCAACAACATATTCTTGAAAAATATGAAATATTTGAAAATATGATTTCTCAACCTATGGCATGGAACGAGGGTGAGATTATTGCGAGGGAAAAAAAATCTAATCATATTGAGAAGGCTTACCAAGATATTGAGGACCTAACATAATCATCAGTAAAGGTTGAAGTGCCCCAACTGCTTGACAAGTTTCTAAACATTGATATGATAAACCATCAAGATAAGTTGATGTAGAACAGCCATCATTAGGTACACTAGTGAGAAAATGATCAATTGAAAGACAAATGTTAGAAAAAGAACCACAATCATATGGATTGATTAAGGCACAAGGCACTTGATTAGTAAACGACAAAGATAAACTTGTTTGAACAACTTTGTAAATGATTTGAATGAAAGAATCATCTTCCTCATATGTTGAATGTGACAAATCATCTACTTGTGACTGGATACAACCTAGACTGACATCATAATCATTAAAATGGAATGTCAATATTGAAAGCACATGAAACCAGTCAAGATGTGGTTTATGAAAAAGAGGAACTTGATTCAACAAATAACACAAGAATTCATTGACACTGAAGAGGATATATATGGTGCCATGAAGAGAATAATTAGTATCTGAATATTCAGAAGAAGGATAAGGAACTGATTACTTCAAAATAATGTGATAGGTATGAATCCTTTCATTAAAGATAATATTTAGAATGATCAAATTCACGGCTTCGCTCATCCATGAAAGGTATACACTCCAAACCCAAGTTTGATATAAGAGATTTATATGAAGAATGATAAATTGAAATAGAATCTTTAGTCCAATCAGAAACCAAAACTTGAAAGTTAAAAGAGTTATATTCAAAATAGCAAGCATATTTCCAGATGAATTTGCATTCAGTGAAACCATGCAAAAAAATAATTTTGTGAGAAAATCTAGATCTGACTTATTTAAGGGATCTTACTAGAGTCATGACAACCTGACATAACCATAAACGAAATTTGAAGTTCCTCAACTCCTTGATGAGTCCCATAACTTTCAAGAATTATAGAATTTCATTTTAAAGATTGAATGAGATCATGCATGGTGCGTGGATGACTACCATCAATAATTTCAACTAGATAATTACTATCAAAATGGAAACCATTTATATTACTGACTTGGTTAGAATTTACATCTTGAACAAACATAGTACCCAAGTAAAAATATTCTTCTAATTGAGCATCTAAGGATGGATATATTGTAAAAATATCATGAGTAACCTAAACTAAGGAATCCCCCTTATGCAATGCTAGAAATGATAAGGAATGAAAAGGATACTTGATAAGATTCTTACCTTCTTCTTCATCACAGATGACCTCACTACCCTATGTAAATTAAAGATCCAACTCATTAGATGATGAAATTAAATACCATGCACTCAAAGGACGCGTTAAAGGAATGATAGGGAACATGAGCGTATTGGTAAAGAGGGAAGGTGAAAGGTTCATCCTTCAGGACTGTGTGATGAGCTTAAAGGGAAAGGAGCCTTCTAGGAGAGAAAAGTTTGATTTTTCAAAGGGAGAGAGGAGGCTTCCTTCTACCTTCCCTACTACTCCATGCCCTATAGAGGAACAATTTAAGTAAGGTTTGAGCGCAAAGCGCATTGGGGAATGGGGAAGTGTGAGGATTCAACCTTCAAGAGTGTGCCATGTGATAAAAGGATGAAAGGCTTGAAAGAAGGAAAACAATTTCTAAACAAGGGATCAATTTTACTTTTCAATACATTTTTCATCCTAGGCTAGCATAGTTTGACCCAAAATTTTGTGTTTAACCATTTGGAGTTCAATTTTCATTGATGGAGGCCACAGGAAGGAGCCACATAGCCTAAGAGGGTTTTCACTACACTGAGAGGATAGGAAGGTCTTTGCATTGCATGTTTTTCCTATGAAAAAGAGTGAAATAATTCCAAGCTATTCACTACGAATGCTCTATTCTTGTTTCAAGAAATTGTAACAAAAACTTAGTGTACTGAGTCAATATGAGTAAGGAGGATCAAGTTACTTCTCTTGGGAGGACCATAATGTGAAACAGATTTGCGATGATATTGAGAGGGACTTATTGCACCAATATTTGGGAATGGTATTGCATTATTGAGGCCCATGGATAGGTTAATCTCTACACCCAATAAGAGAGAAAATGCCTTGACAACTTGTGCTGGGCTATAGGACCAAGAAGGGCTCTCTAATGTCTATGGGATCGAGAGAGTAAAAGAGGAAAATGCAACCGACCTTGGCTCAATCTTGGATCAAAAATATAAAACCATAAATAAAAGAAAGAATAATACTTGTAAATCATGAATCATAATCACACATTGACATGACAACAAAGTGAAACTTATTTCTAAGTATGATAGTCGTAATGAAACATTACGACACTTAGAACACAAATTATGACAACTATGAAGATTGTGACAAAAAGGTGCACTAAGATGTAGGAATGTGTCTACCACACATCTTGATGGTATGTAAGATGACTTAATGTAAAAAAGTGTGCCAAAACTAACTTTGGTGATGTTCAAAGGTGTGACACATGTAGGAGTGAAAACAACAATTGTGACATGAGGAAAACATTAGATGACACTTGTAAAATGCGAACGACCTTGAAAGTGACACGTGCAAAAGAAAATATAACATGAAAATGAAACGTATCAAAATGGAAACAAGCAAAAGAGACGATTGTGAATGTGAAAGCGACACTTGTGAAAGAAACAGTGCACAAAATTGATAACTGAGAAAAATCACTGAAATAAAAGTACGAATACAACCAACGTGAGGGAAACTTTGAAAAAAAACATGCAGTGACTATTGACGTGAGTTTAACATCACACAGGAACTACCTTGAGGGGTCGTGTATTTCTTGTTTAATCTTGTGTAAAAAATGTGCACTCATGAACCCATCAGAGACTTAACATGTGTGTCCAAGTGACTTGACAATTTGAAACTAGGAAGAAGACTTAAATTCTTTACAAAAAACGAAATGACCATGGAGTAACCATAAGAAAGAATGTCATAAGATCCATAGTCGGCTCCAAAATTCAAGTGTGAGAAAAATTTTGGAGGGTGTTGATCATAGTGACATCAAGAAGCTATTGGGAAGCATTGTTAGTGATGGTGCAACAATTATTTTGTTCATGAGAATAGAGAAGAAGGGGGTAAAACTCTTCAAGCTTCTAGAGAAAAGAGTATTTTTTGGCGTCAAAGTTTGGGACATTCAGAGAGAAGAGACTTCAAGTAATATATAGTAATGGTATGGTATAAGCTATGTCCATTTGCTCTAGATTTTCATTTTTGTGAACATTGTTTATATGGGAAGTAGAGTTTGGTAAGATTATCCTCTCATTATACAAGGTAAGAGTTAATATTACAAGTGACACATAATGATGTGTTTGTACACGTTTTGGTTCCATCACTAGGTAAATTTGTGATATGTCCCATTTATATATGAATTCATGAGGAATACATGGATTTATTTCCTCGGGAAATAATATGAAGTATTTGACAAGTTCAAACTCTTTGAGGCTCTTTTGGAAGATAAGGCAAAGAAGAGAATTAAGACATTAAGGATAAATAATGCTGGATAAATCTATGGTAATGAATTCAAATAATTCTTTAAGAATTGAGGTATAGCAAGCTAGAATACTAATCCATACACACCTTAATAGAATAGAGTTGTAGAAAGCATAAACAAGGTGCTAATGGAAAAGACCCTCAATGTTACGAAGTCAGGAAAGGAATTTTGGGTAGAGGAAATGGACATTATGTGTTATCTAGTAAATAGATTACCCTCATTAGCATTCGATGACAAGACTTAAAATGAGGTATGGACTCGTAAGAAAATTTATCTTAAACATCTTATGGTATTTGGCTGTGGTTATTATGCACATGTTCCAAAGGTGAATAGGAGTAAGATGGATAATAAAGTTGAAAATTTTATCTTTTTTAGATATAAATATTGTTTGAAAGGTTATAAGATTTGCAGCCCAGAAACTAAGAACATTGTGTATAATCAATATGTGGTATTTAGAGAAGTCAAAGATGTTGTTAAAAAAGAATTCCTACTAAGGGAAAAAGAACTAGAAAATATATAAGTTGAATTGAAGGATGATGAATTAGACTCTATAGAAGAAAAAGATTTATATAATTAAGAAGAACCACAAACTCCAACAGTGAGGAGATTATTTGGGGAAAAAACTAGCGAGAAAGGTAAACTCCACCTGATTTCATTCAGAATTTTCTTTGTTTATTATTGATGATTATCATAAAATTGTTTGGGGGGAGTGGATTCAAATCATGGAAAACAATAAAAAAATTCCTTGGTTTAATAAATAAAAACCTTGCACAAGATAGAGGGTTGTGATATAATCCAGTTGCTAGCTAGAGGAAAGGCCATTTGAAGAAAATGGGTGTTATAGAAGAAGTTGAATGTAAAAGGAAAATTGGAGAAATGCAAAGGCTTACTAGTAGCAAAGGGTTATTCCCAAGTAGAGGGAAATGATTTTGGTAATTATTTTCTCATGTTGCCAAGTTAACTTCTAATAGAATTCTTTTATTTTTTGTTGGTACTTCTGACCTTGAAATAGAAATGATGGATATGAATACAATATTCCTACATGCGCATCTAGGAAAAGAAATCTACATGAAGCAACGAGAAGGATTCGTTGTGAAAAGAAAGAGGGAGTTATTATGCAAGATTAAAATGTCCTTGTACATGTTGAATAAATCACCAAGGTTGTGGTATCCAAAAATTGATATTATATACTAAGAATTGGCTCCACAAGGAGCAAAGAAGATCACTATGTATATTTCATATTAGTTGGTGATCATGTTATTTATTTGGTCTTGTATATGGATGACATGCTGCTAATTGGAAATGACAAGGAAATCATCCAAGAAGTGAAAATTTATATTCCCTCTAAATTTAACATGAAGTATCTCAGTGCAAAATTTTTTATCTTGGGCATGGAAACCATAAGAGATTAGGAAAATAGGAAACTCTAGTTAACTTAGCGGTAATATATAGATACAACACTACAAAGGTTTTATATGCAGGAATGCAAACTGGTAAATGTACCTATTCATGTAGGTGTAAATTTATTTGTAGATCAATGTCCCAAGGCACAAAAAAGGAAGAGGACATGTCCCGTCTTCCATATGTGAAGGCAGTTGGAAGCTTGATCTATGTAATGGTCTATAATAAACTAAATATTGCATATGCGATGGGAGTATTGAGTAAGTATATGTCAAAACTAGGGAATGAACATCGAGAAACAATAAAGAGGGTTTTCAAGAATTTATGTGACACTATTGGACATCGATTATGCTACCAAGGAAGAGTAGTATTGGATATAATGTTGGACATACATGGCCTTATTGTTTAACTTTTGGGTTGGAGGTCTAGATCATAGGAGATATACAAGTTGGTTTGTGTTTAACTTATTTATAGCAACAATCAATTGGATTAGAAAAGTATAATCTATAGTGGAACTCTCAACTATAGAAGTTGAATACATGGTATCCATTCATGCAAGAAAGGAATAAATATGGTTACATAGAATGCATTTAGGTTTTGGGTTTGTAACAACCCTGGTGAAAAGTTCATGTAATAAAAGTTAATAAAGGAAAAATAAGACCACGATTAAGGGACAGGTATTCCAAGCTAAAAGTTGGGAAAATATATCCTAGTGGAAATCATTGGATGTATGTTTTGGCTAAGGAAAATTGGCAAAGGCTAAGGCTAAGGCATTAAAAGGAAAAAAAGGCATTTTTGGCACATTTATTTACGAAAATAAAGGAAATTAGGAGAAAAGTAAGGTCAAAGGTCACATGTTGCATGTGAGAAGGAAATGAAGGAAAATAATGGAAAATGAATAAATTAGAGGCATCATTAATAAAAAGGATTATGAGGATTAGTTGGTAACATTTTTCCAGTTCAAGTTTGGAGCTCTGTCTCTCTCACTCTTGGCAACTTAGATTTTTCTTGGAGGACTCTAGCATGGGAGAAAGAAATTCAAAGTAATCAAAGGGGAAGGAAGGAAAGCAAGGATCAAGGAAGGAAAAAGCAGGATCCAACAGCTTCAACAAGAATACATGCAGGTAGCCTTTTGTATGTGTGAGTTCCTAGTTGGTTTGGACATGCATGGCTTTGCATGTTGGTGTATGGTTCTCTTGTTGTCGGTGGCATGGTCTTTCCGGGTTATGGCAGTGGTTTTCAGGCTAGCCTTGCCTTTTTCTAGATGCCATGGTATGTTGGGATGTTTATATCAGTTTTGAGCTTTTGTTTGTAGGATGGATTTCGGAATCCAGGGCAGAGGTAGTCTCAAGTTTCATTCCCAAAGGCCTAGGAATCCCTTTACCAGTTTTGGCAGGATACATGGTAAAGCTTGAGGGAGATATCTCAGTTTAGGACCTAGTGATATAGGTTTGGATTGTGGTAAATCCTGACATACTGGTATCAGTTTAGGGCCTAGTGATTTGGGATTGGATTGCGGTAAGGCCTAAGAGAAAAGGAGACATAAAATTCCTCAAGGATAGTGATGGATTCCATATGGAATTCCAAGTTTGGTTCGGTTGTGATCAAAGAACCCGTTTTGGTGTGATCATGGTTTGGTGAGGGTCGAGGTGGTTTAACCTTTGGTTTCCCTTAGTTTTTCATGGATTGGTTATTCTATGAAATCCCACATTCATGATTGGATTATGGCATGGGGTGACTGACTAAAATAGATATTTGGTTCGACCATTTTTATGGTCGGGTGGTACGTGTAAGTCTTGAACCTGGTCAGATTAGCCTATGATTAGTAAAAGCCAAGTTGTATTACTTTTGCACTATTTTATATGTGGATTTAATGGATTTCATATCTCTGATATTTATATGGTTTTATGTTGGTTATAAGCAATGTTATATGACTTGTTCATGTAATGGTTATTTCATATACTTGTAATTTCTAAATGGATGGATGCATGACTTAATTGATGTAATAACAGTTCAATGGAGAAGGTGGTGATCTTTCTAGTTATGTTTCATAAGTGCTTTCAATCATTTATGCTTTTTCTTGTATCCTAGACCTGTAGGTTGCATTGATGCCAAGCGTTTGAAAGAATGTCAAACCAGGTTAGGGATGCTCAGGCCTAGCCTTGAGGTTGAATTTTGATTTGTTTATCATTTTATCATGTCTTTGATGGATTCTGGAGGTTTTAACAAGTTCTAGGTAGAGGCCAGGATTCTAAGCTAGAAAAGTGGCTCAAATCTTGAGGACGTTGGCACATAGGCCTGTGAGAGTGAAATTGGCTTCTGGACGTTGTCTTGCCTATAGCAAGAGAGTGACCAAGGATTAAAAGGATTAAAATATCAGTGGGACTGAGGGATATGATGTTTGAATGGCTGAAATGTCCCCTTAAGGTGTTTTTACTGATGTGGATGGGTTTGTTTGATATGTTTTGTCAATTCCATTTACTTAAGGTCACCAAGGAAGTTGAATCCATTATAGTGACCTCTCTCGTTGCATGTTAACCCCCGCTAGTTAGTTGCTTGGGTGGAGCTGGGAGGAGGAGATGTTATAGATTGGTATTAGAGCATGGCTGCACTCTCCTTAGGTGAAAGTGTTGGTCATGCATCCATGTCAACTACATGTGTGTCTCTTATACTTGCATTACATGTGCCTGTTGCATTGCATCATGTTGATCATGATTGTAGTAAGGTTGTCATGAGGAACTTGATGTGGATGTATTGGAATGCATCGTCAAAAGTATATCACTAGTTATATGATTATATGTAGCTTGATTACATCCTTGAATGATAGGTTTCATCCTTGGTTGTTTGATTACATGTATCAGTCTTGTAGGTTGATTACAAGAATTGATCCTTATGCTCGACTACATGCATTCATACGTATATGTAGTTGATTAGAAATTGCTTATGGATGTTGATAGTTGCACATGGAAATGTGTACATTCGAGTAATGGTTGTTGTCATGCATGAGGTAATAGCATGCATTCTTGATATGACCTTGCATTGATGACGAGACCCTAACTAGAATGATGTTTATGCATTGATACACTTATTTGATATATGTATATATGCTATGATGATTATATTATACATGTATCACACTGATTTGATGATCTTGCAGACAAGGTATCCTCCCCGAATTATGCTAAGGTACTGTCATATGCCCCATTAGTTATGTCCTCATGTCCATGGCTGATCCGAAGTGGTATCTATTGCTACAATTCTGATGAAATTTGAAGTAGTATCACATTCACATCTCCTTGTTTCTCTTGTGATTGCGCGATTTTTTCATTGTCTTCTTTACAACTCCTTATTTCTTCCTTCGAGCTTCTCAATGTGTTTACCAAGTCATAAGAGTTCCCCACACCACAGTGCCCATATGATGCATAGGGAGATTCTATGTAGTGATATGGGATACTTTTTAGATGATTTGAACAAAGAAAAGCCACCTACCTTTGATGGAGAGATCAAAAAAGTTGCTTGGTATGAAGAAATTCTTCTGATTGCATGATTATTCATAAAACATGAAAGAAAAGATGACCACTTTCAATCTCAAAGGTAAAGCTGATATTTGGTGGGAATACATGAAGAATTTCAAAGGTATACGTGAGGTTGATTTGACTTGGCATGCGTTTGAAATGCTCTTCAAGAATAAGTAATTATCGGAGAGGTACTATGATGACAGGGCTAAGGAGTTAAGATATGTTTTGTTGCATGCAGAGATCGGATTGAGTTAGATGAACCTAGATCATTGGAGGAACCCATCCGAAAGTTGAAGAATTGTTATGTGAAATCAAAGCGCAAAGTTGAGCCTAAGATGAATTGAAAAGAAATGAGAAAGATAAAGGAAAATGGCCATGAGAGGGAGGAAGACCTCAACATGCAAGTGAGCAAGAAAATGCAGTTCCTTATAAGAGATTCAATACAACTAAGGGGCATGGAGAGTAGTAGGATAGAGGTTGTAGTAGGAAACCATTGCAGTGTTGGACATGTGGTAAGGATCACAGTAAGAGAGATTGGCCACAGTATCAGAATGGTAGTACACCCCAGATCTATAGTGCTTAGGAGGCACACACAATTGTTGATTTTGGTCATAGAATTCCTCATATCTATGCAGCTGTGGATAACAGGCAAGAAGATCATTAAGCATCGATCATTGAAATGGGAAGTAAGCCCTGTAATCCAGTTGTTTATATTTTGATTGAACTTGGATCTAACTATACTTATATTAATCTTGACCCGGTGGATAAGTGTGGTTTGAGAAAAGAAGTGCATACAGAATGTTGGTTGGTACAACTGGATATAGGTATGAAGAAGAGAGCTCACCATTGGGTGAGAGTTTGTGCATTTTAGTTACATGGTATGCCTACAACAACACATTTGAATGTATTTCCATTAGGATCATACAATATGTTTTTAGGTATGGATTGGCTATACCTTCACAAAACCAAAGTGGATTGCTTCAACAAGGCCATTGAGTGTCTTGATGATAGTGGGGAAAAGAGGACCTTGTAGGGAAAGAATAAGCCTACATTAGTGAGGATGGTTGCTGGTATGCAAGCTAAGTGTAGTTTCAGAAATGGTTGTATGATGTTTGCAGTACACATTTCTAGTGACAAGGGTAGGGAGGTTGAGGATGCATATTTGTTAAGCATGTACCTAGTTTTGTAGTAGTTGCATGGTGTATTCCTTGAGGACATTATAGAGTGGCCACCTCACAGGGAGGTAAAATTTTCTATTGAGTGAGTTCTAGGGGTAGCTCTAGCATCAAAAGCACCTTATAGGATGAGAACACCTAAGTTGGTTGATTTAAAGCTACAGTTGAAGTAAATTTTGGACAAGGGATACATTAGGCCAAGTTTATCACCTTAGGGCGCACTTGTGTTGTTCATAAAGAAGAAAGATGGTACTCTTATATTTTTCATTGACTACAGGTAGTTGAACAAGGTAACGATCA
This sequence comes from Pinus tabuliformis, assembly GCA_031772625.1. Lineage (NCBI taxonomy): Eukaryota > Viridiplantae > Streptophyta > Pinopsida > Pinales > Pinaceae > Pinus > Pinus tabuliformis. The sequence continues at coordinate 1,508,226,490 of CM062818.1, forward strand.
AGAACAAGTACCCATTGCTAAGGATCGATGATCTGTTTGATCAGTTGTATGGAGCAACAATGTTCTTTAAGATCAAATTGAGATCGGGATACCGTCAGGTATGCATCAAGGAAGAGGATATCTTTAAGAATACGTTCAGAACCAGGTATGGGAATTATGACTTTGTTGTTGTTCCATTCAGTTTGAGAAAATCTCCAACTACATTTATGTGTTTGATGAATAATGTGTTGTGTCCTTATCTGGACAAGTTTTTTATTGCATTCATTGATGATATACTGGTATATTCTAAGAATGAGGAAGAATTGTTGAGCATTTAGCAGCAGTGTTAAGATTGCTAAGAGAGAATTAGTTGTATGCCAAACTTAGCAAGTGTAGCTTCTTTCAGACTGAGGTACATTACTTGGGGCATGTTATCTCCAAGAATGGAATATCATTGGATGTAGAAAATATAAGGGCCATCATGGAGTGGGCAGCCCCTAAGAATGTGGATGAGGTGAGATCATTTATGGAATTGGCAGGTTACTACAAGAGTTTCATCAAGAACTTCACGCACTGCATATCCTATCACATCATTGCAGCGGAAAGGTACAAAGTTTGAATGGACAGAAGAATATGAGGTTAGTTTTGATCCGCTTGAGTTTTTGACACATGCACCAGTGCTAAATATTTCAGATCCGGATAAGTAGTTTGTAGTGTGTACAGATGCTTGAAGGAGAGGACTTAGAGGAGTTCTCATGCATGAAGGGAAGGTAGTGTGCTATGAGTCATGGAAACTAAATGAGCACGAGCAAACCTATCTGACGCATGATCTTGAGCTAGCAACAATTATACATGCATTGAAGATGTGGAGGCACTATCCTCTTGGCAAGAGGTTTACATTGATGAGTGATCACAATGGTTTGAGGTATTTGTTTGACCAACCGAATATAAATTATAGGCAAGCTGTATGGTTGACTACCCTTAGTGAGTTTGACTTCGAGATCAAATACATAAAAGGGAAGGAGAACCGGGTTGCTGATGATATTAGCAGGAAGGTACAAGTAAATCATATAACAACTATGAGCTCTTATGGGATAGATTTATAGGATAGGAACTTGCAGATAGGACAAGGTGATGACAAATATATGGAGATTATGCACGGGTTACAACAAAGCATAGGTAAAGGTACAAGTACATGTGCAGGTACATGTACATGTGATCAATATGTAGAATATCATCTCATGGCAGATGGTTTGGTGAGGTTTAGAGACAGGATCTATGTGTTGAATTGACGTGAGGTAAAGAAGATTATCTTGAGGTAGTTTCATGCCAAACTGTAGAGCATTGGAAAGGTATGTTTTAACGAGTAACTTAGTGGTGTTTCAAGCAATAGTTGTAACCTTTTCTTTGTTATAAAATAAGGAGAATGTAATGAAATGAGCACGAATGACCCGATTACTAATAGTTATCTTCTCTATGCAGGAAAAGACAAAAGGAGGAAGGCGCGGTGCAAAACGAGAGTTCCATGAGGAGATAACGGCTGTCCCTCCAAAACCAAGTAAAATCCAGACCAGGGCGAGTAAATCACGGCAGATCAATCCGGGACGAGATGAAGGACTGTCAGTTCGGAAGACTAGGCAAAGAAAAGAAAGGAATTAACAGTTTAACAGATCCCTCAGGATCTTTGATCCTGAGGGATCGTTACTTTCAATTATATTTTTGTCTAGTTAACTCCGCCATTACTTGTATAAAAAGGGGCAGCATCGAAGACTTCAGGGACTTTTGATTATCTTGTATCTTTACTTTTTGTTTACAGACTTCACAGTTGGTTAAACTCAGACTATCGAGTCTCTTTGAGACTTAGTTTTGCTATATTATCATTGATGCGTTAATATAATATATTTGGTGTTACCTTCTCTCTGCATCTGAAGTAAGCTACGGCGGTGTGCCATTGGAAGCTAAGGGCCCGGCTCCAACGGACATTGGCTGATTGTATCATTACAGTTTGGCTTTGTGTGGTTTGTTTATTGTTCTTAATAATCTGATATATGTACATGCTGTTCCATACTCGTTCATCAGTAGTTTTTCCTTTTGTAAACCTTTGTAACAATTTCACATCATATTTCCAGAATTAATCACATAACATTGTTCTGAGTTGTTCATTCTATTACAGAACTTATAAGTGGAATGTTCTGGCTACATATGGTTGGGATGACGATCATAAGAAGACGGAATTAACGTTGTGTGTGGACTACTGGTGATCAATTCAGATTATGTGTACATATGATTGACGTTTCCTGTTTATGGTGGTTTGCTATTCCATTTGATTAAGCTATTTACTTGTACAGAAGATTGCTCTTTCTTTGTATGTAAGTTGATGCCAAGAATTGAGAGTGTTGAACTCGCGAGATTTAGTCTCTTTACTGTCGTTCCTTTTACTGCTGTTCCATTTCTGAATTTCCGTTCCATTCTGCTTTCCTGTTGTTCCTTTTTACTTGCATTTATTGGTTTGGTGTGGGAGGAGGATCAAGGCTGTCGTGAGACACAACAGACGCTATTATGCTCCCAGATCCATGATCCATACTCTAATTCCTTTTCCTTCATCAGTTTCTAGAGGGATGGGTTATTATTTTTGTACCCTTGACTGGTAAAGTTGTTGTGTGTGATTTCTTTATGCAAAAGTAATTTAGCCATAGCTTAGCATCCATTTACTCTTGTATTTCTTAGACCTATACTACTAAGCATTACTCTGACAAATAGCCTCAAATTGAGATACCCTTTACAATAACAAAACGCTCCCGGATTGACTTGTAATGTGAGATAACTAGAGGTGAAAAAGGCCCTTGTTACAGCTCTACATTTTGGTGTCGTTGCTGGGGAAAGGGTATAGCCATTTGTCTTTTAAACAGGGTAGTGTACGAATCTGCTAGGGGAGAGTTGGATTTTAAAAACGGAAGGTAAGAACCTGCGTACGGAGCATGTAAAAGCCCTGCTCCACCGTCCGCTTTCCTAGCAGAATTGATTGGTTAAATAGGATTTAGCAATTTAATTGGAGTGCATGACTAAGCAGAAAAAGCCAGAGAAAGATCAAAAGCCTCCATCCAAAGCCAAGGGGCCGGTGACCCTTGGACGAACGACCTTCATAGACGAAATCTATAAGAAAGCCGACTCTCAGCCATCAGTAGGTTATAAGAAAATCACTTCTAAACAACCTGCTAGTTCCCTTCAGGCCTCGGGATCACCATCTGAAGCCTTTGCTGAGGTGCATAGTCAAACAGAGGAGCAGGACTTTCAAGAAATTGAAAATTTGACTCCTGGACTATTGCACGAAGGGAATCTTAGTAACCTTTGCGAAGGAGGAGGAGAAACAGGGGAAATCGGGGAACCTAGATCTCCTATTGAACCAAACCAGCCTTTAAATAGCCCGGATAAAGGAAGCGCTGTAAAAATCCTCGTTGAAGGAATTCATTCACCTCAGACAGTTGGGACCATCATCATCCCTGATAAAGGAAGTTTTGTCAAAACAATTCCTGTTAAGACTATCCCTTCTCAACCAAGGAACACTCTCTTGGAAATTCCTGAAGATCACTGGCATATATTCGATCCCATGGCGCAGAATCAGCCAAACGCCCAGACCTCCACATTGCAATATCCTATAGTAGATTCTGCAGCAAATGCGCCCATGAAAGCTATCCCTCTCCAGCATATCCCCACATTTCATAGCCTTACATCAGAAGACCCGGATGCATTCTTGTTCGAATTTGATGTATTATGTAGAGGATACGATTACACCACCGATCCCCAGAAATTAAAATTGTTCCCCTCCACATTAAAAGGGGCCGCTTTGAGATGGTTTATGGGCTTAGGTGGTGGGGTTATTAACAATTAGGATCAAATGAAAGAAGCCTTTTTAAAGAAATATCAGGATTATTGTAGGTCAAGAGAACTAAAAGATGAAATCTTTCAAATCTCAGCCAGACCAAACGAAACTCTAGAAGAATATGTGGAACGTTTCCAATATAACTTACAAAGATCTCCCTATGCATCGTTACCTCTGCCTGATAATGTGTTGAAAACGGCATTAATTAAAGGTATGAAAGAACAATGGATTGAAACGTTGAATATTATGGGGAAAGGAGACATTTATCAGGAAAATTTTGCTGATATCATTGATTTGTGTATCAGGAGCTCAAGAGGCAGCACGAGGATAAAACCGGCAGAATATGATCGCTTTACCAGAGATAACAGAACATCAACAGAGGGAGTAACACGTGTGGAACTTGGAAATTTGCTAGAAAATTTTAAAATTGATATCCTAGGGACATCAACTACACAGCTTGATATTGTGCAGGCTAAACAGAAGCAAGCAGATGCGGAACATAATCTAGCGGTTTTCTGCCCTCGATGTAGGAAGAAACATAGCCACAAGGAATGCCCGCTGGATACAGTCCAAATATGTGCAATCTGTACCAAGGACCACCTGACTGAAAGCTGCCCCTCACTTCCTGGTTTGAAGGCAGTATACAAAGAAGCAGAAGAGGAGCCAGAATCAGCATATTTTATTAACCAGCGTCGTCAATGGCAGCCTAGGCAATTTGGTATGTTTTCAGATCCCTCCTCTTCTTTTCAACCTCCGCAGTTCAATGCTCAGCAACAAAATATGTGGCAAAACCAGTCTCAGCCCCAGTTTTCGAATTGGTCACCTCAAATGTTTCCTACTCCGAATCCTTGGATGACCCAATTTGGTTGGCCAAACTTCCCTTATCCCCCGCCATATTGGCAAAATAATTCATATCCTCCGTAGTGGACCCCTTCTACTTCGCAAGGTTCACCCTGGCAGACAAGCTGGCCAAGATCTACATATCAGCCAGCAGGATCAATTCCACTCCCTCAACCAACTCTGCCAGCCTTACAACAAAATCCCCAGCCTAATCTGAGACCGCAGCTCCCAGCCCAACCCAACCCTAATCCAAATAATAGACCAGTTCAATCTCTTCAAATTATAGAATCCTCAGAGATTGAATCTGATCTGCGGGAGTGCAATGATCTTCAGTTAAGATCTGGGCGAATAATAGAAACTGAGGGACATAGAACAACTCACATTGAAGATCAGTTACCTATAGAACAATCGTCACAACAGGAAGATGTAAATAAAGACCAGGCTCATCAGCAAGTAATTACATCTCCTCCACCTTTCCCAGAACGATTGGCCATTCCACGACCAACACAATATCCAGACTTTGATATTCTGGGAGAACTACAAAACTTGTATATAAGAATTCCGTTCCTTCAAGCTATACAGGATATCCCCATATATGCAAAAACCATAAAAGACCTGTGTAGCAGAAAATCAAAAAGAAATGTAACCTCTAACCCAAGAGTCCAGGTAGTCAGCACCTTATCCGACCTCCTATCAGGAAAAGAAACACCAGTTAAATACGAGGACCCTGGAAACCCAATTGTCACTGTTCAAATCTATGGGCAGACCTTGACCAACGTCTTAGTTGATCTAGGGGCTGCAATTAACATCCTGACAACATCGACTTGCCAGAAGCTCGGGATTACATCGGTAGAACCTACTTCCACTTTGTTAGAACTAGCTGACCGATCAGTAATTAGACCAGAAGGCACCTTGTATGATGTCATGGTTTCAGTGGATTCCTGGGAATACCCGACCGATTTCCTGATAATCAATCCAAGAACCCGACTAGATGGACATCCGCTAATTCTAGGTAGACCGTGGCTTGCTACTGCTGACGCCTACATTGGTTGCCGGCAGGGAAACATGACCATAACCAGAGGGCCGGATATCAAAAATTTAATCTTGTACCCTCCAGCGCAGCCAAGCATCACGATGATGAGAACCAACCTGCGCCCTGCCTCATATATCACTGACAATATTAGACCCCCATTAACAGTCCAGGAAGCGCTAGATTTCAAAGATCAAACGGAAGACAATGCCATCAATAAATTCATTAATCAAACAGCATCCACATCGCATACACAATGTTTTATGATAAAAGCGACATTTGATAACGAATTAGAGGAGGATCCTCTAAAAGACGAGCATGACCAAATTATACCTGTGACTTCTGTCGCTACTAGCAAAGTAGTGCAAATTGAACCGGGGAAAGCTTTAAACATTAACGCTAATCTGACACCAGATCAAGAGACGAAACTCATCCAGCTATTACGAAAGTATCAGGAGGCATTTGCATGGGACTATCCCGATATGAAAGGGATTGATCCCCAGCTATGCACACATCATATTTATATCGAAAAAGATGCAAGACCTGTTCGACAACCACAAAGAAGACTCAACCCCCATTTAAAAGATGTTGTAAAAGCTGAGCTTCAGAAACTTTTAGACGCTGATTTTATTTATCCTATTTCTGACAGCAAATGGGTCTCTCCACTTGTGGTAGTACCCAAAAAGAACGGGAAATGGAGGATCTGTGTGGATTATAGAGAATTAAACAAAGCCACACAAAAAGATCACTTCCCTCTTCCATTCATAGATCAGGTACTGGACACCTTAGCAGGCAAGAAATTCTTTTCTTTCTTGGATGGCTTCAACGGATACAATCAGATTCAGATTGCCCCTGAAGACCAGGATAAGACTACCTTTACTTGTCCCTGGGGAACATTCGCTTATCGAGTCTTACCTTTTGGTTTATGTAATGCTCCAGCCACATTCCAAAGGGCTGTTCTTAGCATCTTTGCAGATTTAATTAATGATGGATTGGAAGTCTACATGGATGATTTCACACCATATGGAGATGACTTTGATCCAGCTCTAGATACTCTCGAAAAGGTCCTACAGCGCTGCATCGCTACCAGACTTTGCTTGAGTCACGAAAAGTGTTACATGATGATGACCGAAGGACTCATTCTGGGACACTATATTTCAGCAGCTGGTATTCAGGTAGACCTGGCTAAAATTCAAATACTTTTGCTTATTCCAACCCCCACTAATCAAACAGAGGTACGCAGTTTTCTTGGTTTTTCTGGGTATTATAGACGATTCATACAACATTATTCACATATTGCCGCACCTTTACATGCATTAACTGGAAATGTTGACTTCTTATGGACAGAGAAATGTGATCGAGCCTTCAAAGAATTAAAGAAGCTGCTATCTACAGCTCCAGTTCTCCGAGGACCTAATTGGAATTTACCATTCCAAATTTCAACTGACGCCTCAGACACAGAAATCGGTGCAGTTCTGGGCCAAGAAGAGGATAAAAGACCATACGCCATCTATTACATCAGCAAAAATTTGGCTTCGGCTGAATTAAATTACACTGTCATCGAAAAAGAATTTTTAGCTGTGATACACGCTGTTAATAAATTTAGACACTACATTACAGGCTATCCCGTTATTTTGTATACAGACCATTCTGCTATTAAATATTTAGCAAATAAGCCTGTTACAAATGGAATAATAACCAGGTGGTTGATCCTGTTGCAGGAGTTTGATATTACAATCAGAGATCGACCAAGGAAGGAGAACCCTGTAGCGGATTTCCTCTCACGAATACCAAAATCAGTTGAAGCGGCAGCAGTCGAGGACCAATTTCCAGACGAACACTTATTTGCTGTCGCTGTGCAGACTCCCTGGTACGCTGATGTTGCTAACTATCTTGCAGTAGGTAAGCTTCCAAAACATTTAACCCCCAATGAACGGAAGCAAATTGTTCAGAGAAGCAATTGATTTTCATGGGTTGGGGGCTATTTGTTTCACACAGGAGCAGATATGGAAATCAGAAGATGTATTCGAGAGGACGAAATCTTTGATATCTTGAAAGCCTACCATGACGGGCCATGTGGAGGACATTTTGCTGATCGAAGAACAACACATAAAGTATTACAAACAGGATATTACTGGCCTACAATTTTCAAGGATGCAAAAAAATTTGTCCAGGCCTGTGATAGCTGTCAGCATGTAGGACGACCTGGTCCAGCTGATGAAATGCCTTTGCGGCCTCAATTAGTGATCGAACCTTTCGAACGCTGGGCTCTGGACTTCGTCGGACCCATCAGCCCGCCATCAAACCAAAGAACCTACATTTTGGTGGCAACTGAATATGTTACCAAATGGGTTGAAGCGGAGGCATTGCCTAGAGCCACAGAAAATTCAGTAATACAGTTCTTGTTCCATTTGTTTGTACGTTACGGTCTTCCGAGGGAAGTAATTACAGACGGAGGACCACAATTTGTGGGGCATCAATTAGCTGCAACACTCAATAACTATCATGTCCAGCATAAAATTACTACCCCATACCATCCTCAGGCAAATGGGCAAGTGGAGAGCAGCAATAAGGTAATAGAGTCTATTTTGACAAAAACTGTTGCCTCACATCGGCGAGATTGGTCCGCCCGACTACCCGAGGCACTGTGGGCTTATCGAACCACATGGAGAAGCACCACCGACTATTCACCATATCACTTAGTGTTTGGAAAGCAGCCCATTTTTCCTATAGAATTCGAGATCCAAACGCTGCGAACGGCCCAAGAAGTCGGATTGGATTTAAGTGAAGCACAGAAAAATCGATTACAGCAAATTAATGAATTAGATGAAATAAGGCTCTCTGCATTACAGAATACAACACTCATTCAACAGCAGCGAGCCAAATGGCATGATGCGCTTATCAAAAACAAGATATTTCATGAAGGAGACCGGGCTCTGTTATATGATTCTAGATTTCAGGATTTCCTGGGCAAGCTTCAGACTCGTTGGTTGGGACCATACGAGATTCAAAAAGTCCATGACAATGGGACCCTTACTCTGATCACAATCGATGGGTCTGGATATACATTTAAGGTAAACGGCCACCGAGTTCGTCTGTATCGCAAACCGCTCACTCAGGAATATTTTTGTCAGCAGTTACGCCAAGACACTAACATTGAGATTATGGGCGAGGAAGCAAAAACTTCCTCACCTATAGATCAGTAAGAAATTCATCTTTTACTACTACATCTTGTATATAAGATTGTAAATTTTGTATATATGTGTGTGCGTGCTGTTCCTTTTCAAAAGGAACAACACTTGAGTGTTTTTGCTGTTCCTTTTCAAAAGGAACAGCACTTGAGTGTTTTTGCTGTTCCTTTTGAAAAGGAACAGCACTTGTATGTTTTTGCTATTCCTTTTCAAAAGGAACAACACTTGTGTGTTTTTGCTGTTCCTTTTCAAAAGGAACAACACTTGTGTGTTTTTGCTGTTCCTTTTCAAAAGGAACAACACTTGTGTGTTTTTGCTGTTCCTTTTCAAAAGGAGCAGCGCTTGAGTGTTTTTGCTATTCCTTTTCAAAAGAAACAGCACTTGTATGTTTTTGTTGTTCCTTTTCAAAAGGAACAGCACTTGAGTGTTTTTGCTGTTCCTTTTCAAAAGAAACAACACTTGTGTGTTTTTGCTGTTCCTTTTCAAAAGGAATAGCACTTGAGTGTTTTTGCTGTTCCTTTTCAAAAGGAACAAAACTTGTGTGTTTTTTGTTGTTCCTTTTCAAAAGGAACAACACTTGTGTGTTTTTTGTTGTTCCTTTTCAAAAGGAACAGCACTTGAGTATTTTTGGTTGTTCCTTTTTCAAAGGAAGCAGAATTTGTGTGCTTTTGCTGCCTTTTTTTAAGGCAATACATCAGATGAACTCCTCCTCACCCTCCCTTTCAAAAAGGAGTAGTATGCTCTTGTCCCTTTCATATAAGGGATGTGTTGTCCATCCTCTTTCCAAGGCCATAAGTAGCAGCTATACATTTATGCAATGAATATAAAAGTCAGGATATATCGAGATCAACATATCATAAATCGCTATCTTTAACAGCCCTAGTATCGATGCAACAACAAAGGAAGGATCCACACACTCATCATTTTTGCTGTCATGGTCTCACCTCCTCTGCCTTGTTGGAAAATTTCATCATGTTGAGTTCCTACAACTTCCTCTATTATTACTTGGAAATAAGAACAGAAGATTTATATCCTGCTATTGGGATGACAAGACTTCTTCCACCATTCCCAATCTTAAGGAGGGCTGAACCACCCTTATGTGTAATTATACAAGAGCAAAGTCTGTTAAAAAAAAAAAAAAAGCAAAAGCAAAATAAAAACAAATTACTTGTAAAATGCAGGATAGGGGGTTTCATTAAAGAACCAACCTACTATGATCATAGGATTGGAAGCGAAGTGGCATTCCCATCATGGCCACCACACCAGGGATACAGTCCAACGGGTTCACTACAAACCTTGGAACAGGGGGTCTCATTACGAGCCGGCCTGCCCACGTTTCGCGCCTCTCTGGTGAATGGCATCATGGTTATCCGGTTACCAAGCCAGCATGATGGCCTGCATTTTGACAAAGAATTGTTCTTCAAAAATACACAAAGGACCATGGTTCCAGGGTGAAATAAACAACTCTGCCAAGGTTATGAACACCTGTCGGCAGCAGAGCTCTGTTAATGGTATCGGAGTCGTAATATATACACCAATTTGGATCATATCAAATACTTCTTTCTATCCTTGTAATAATTATATCTTACACTTTGATGGATACGTCGCATGAATATCTATCACCACCAATCATGGCAGAGGTATTAACTATGACTACCTAAGACCTTATATGAGTGCCAGATGTCCTATCCTCCTGTTTTGCATCACATCACGCAGGCTTATGCAAAACGCGATCTACCTTTCGCCTCGATCTCGGTATTTCTTTGTCTAATCTGAATCATGGCAAAACTTTATATGTTGTTCCTTTATGACTTGGTGACGGGACGGCGTCTCCTCCTCCATTTGACGGCTGGGACAGCCTATCATATTGCGAGGGGGGAGGTGACCTCATTATTCCACCGGCCACGTGTTAGCACATCATTCGGAGATGATATGGTACGAAGGTACGATATGGGTTAACGGCATGACAATGCTATTTTTGCAATAAGTTGTTATTTACAATCAATTTTCATGCATGCTCTGTGTTTTTTTTCTGCTGCGATTACGTTCTTTGCGACAGGTAATTGCTGTTCCATCTAGGATCTCGAAACAGAACCATGGGAGGCAAGGCTATCAGAAGCGAGCCTAGTGAGCTAGTAGTCTCCGAAGCTGCTCGGGAAATCCTAGAAAGGGCGGGGTGGCTAACTTATTTTAGCCGCCTGCGTGAATCAAATGAAACTGTGGCCATGGAATTCCTGCAGAATTTGCAGGAAGAACACTCCGTAGTGGGTGGGAAGCAGATAATGGTCACGGAGGAAATAATCGCGGAAGTAACAGGATTACCAGCCTCAGGACCAATATGGACGATAAAGAAAGAGAGGTTGCAAAAGATCATAGAAATTTTCCAAGACGAAGGACAGAACCTAACAGTGAAGGGAAAAGGAGTGCTGCCGGCAACGCTAGGAGAACCCTGGAGCGAATTGGCAAAGGTGGTGCAGAGCTACATCACCTGCGAAGGGCGAAAAGATGTGGTAAGACCGCGTCACCTTAAGCTCCTGGCTGTGTTAAAAGGAAAATGTTCTGTGAACCTCCCTGCATTGTTAAATTCATTACTGCATGATGCCTCTCGGAGCCTGAAAAAGGCACACCATGAAGACGCAGTGGTTAGCCACCATGGGTTGATTCGCCTGATAGTGAGCTACAGTCTCACTCAGCAGCAGAGTAGCTGGGGGGAGCTTATTACAGCAATTGGAGGGGGAGTGGCATCACCATCCCCAAAGGCTAAACATCCCGCTAGTACCTCTGAAGCACCCAAGGAGCCCAGAGAATCACCAAACCCCAAGCATCCAACTCAGGGAGCCATTCAAATATGAGAATTTTGAGCTGGCTGCTGAATGATTGAGCCTTTATGGCCAGCGCATTCTGCAAGTTGGGCCATCTTGGTTAGGATACCGGTTCCGTAGCCCAATTATTTGGCACCCTGCACCTGGGTACCAGGCCTTGTATGATATGCCTGCAGATCAATTGAATCAATTCTTTGATAATCTGGTTGCTCACCATGGTTGCAGACCTCCTCACGAGGTGCCCTCTCCCGCCTATTCTCTTACCGCTCTCCATGTTAATTATAACGTTTTCATGAGGCCATGAAACAGAGTAAGCCGGGGGGTGTGTAGAGCATTGTAAAGGTATGTTTTAAAGAGTAACTTAGTGGTGTTTCAAGCAATAGTTGTAACCTTTTCTTTGTTATAAAATAAGGAGAATGTAATGAAATGAGCACGAATGACCCGATTACTAATAGTTATCTTCTCTATGCAGGAAAAGACAAAAGGAGGAAGGCGCGGTGCAAAACGAGAGTTCCATGATGAGATAACGACTATCCCTCCAAAACCAAGTAAAATCCAGACCAGGGCGAGTAAATCACGGCAGATCAATCCGGGACGAGATGAAGGACTGTCAGTGTGGAAGACTAGGCAAAGAAAAGAGAGGAGTTAACAGTTTAACAGATCGTTACTTTCAATTATTTTGTTGTCTAGTTAACTCCGCCATTACTTGTATAAAAAGGGGCAGCATCAAAGACTTTAGGGACTTTTGATTATCTTGTATCTTTACTTTCTGTTTACAGACTTCACAGTTGGTTAAACTCAGACTATCGAGTCTCTTTGAGACTTAGTTTTGCTGTATTATCATTGATGCGTTAATATAATATATTTGGTGTTACCTTCTCTCTACATCTAAAGTAAGCTACGGCGGTGTGCCATTGGAAGCTAAGGGCCCGGCTCCAACGGACACTGGCTGATTGTATCATTACAGTACTGGCTTTGTGTGGTTTGTTTATTGTTCTTAATAATCTGATATATGTACATGCTGTTCCATACTCGTTCATCAGTAATTTTTCCTTTTGTAAACCTTTGTAACAAGTTCACATCATATTTCCAGAATTAATCACATAACATTGTTCTGAGTTGTTCACTTCTGTTACAGAACTTATAAGTGGAATGTTCTGGCTACATATGGTTGGGATGACGATCATAAGAAGACGGAATTAACGTTGTGTGTGGACTACTGGTGATCATTTCAGATTATGTGTACATATGATTGACGTTTCCTGTTTATGGTGGTTTGTTGTTCCATTTGATTAAGCTATTTACTTGTACAGAAGATTGCTCTTTCTTTGTATGTAAGTTGATGCCAAGAATTGAGAGTGTTGAACTCACGAGATTTAGTCTCTTTACTGCCGTTCCTTTTACTGCTGTTCCATTTCTGAATTGCCGTTCCATTCTGCTTTCCTGCTGTTCCTTTTTACTTGCATTTATTGGTTTGGTGTGGGAGGAGGATCAAGGCTGTCGTGAGACACAACAGACGCTATTATGCTCCTAGATCCATGATCCATACTCTAATTCCTTTTCCTTCATCAGTTTCTAGAGGGATGGGTTATTATTTCCGTACCCTTGACTGGTAAAGTTGTTGTGTGTGATTTCTTTATGCAAAAGTAATTTAGCCATAGCTTAGCATCCGTTTACTCTTGTATTTCTTAGACCTATACTAATAAGCATTACTCTGACAAATAGCCTCAATTTGAGATACCCTTTACAATAACAAAACGCTCCTGGATTGACTTGTAATGTGAGATAACTAGAGGTGAAAAAGGCCCTTGTTACAGCTCTACACAAACCATACTCGAGTCATCTAGGATATCATAAGACATTGACAGTGGTAAAAAAATTCTACTATTGGCCGAATCTGAAGAACAAAGTAGCAAAGTTCATGGTTGTATGTTTAGATTGTCAGCAGTCAAGACGGAATGTAACCGTCCAGGAGGTCTACTATAGCCTGTAGCGATTCCGGAATGGAAATGGGAGTTCATTTCTACGGATTTCATCACAGGTCTTCCTAGGACAACGAGGAAACATGATTTTATTATAGTCATGGTTGATAGGTTGAGCAAGGTAGCACACTTCATTCCAATAAAGACTACATATTCAGCGAGTGAGGTAGCACAGGTGTTCACCAGAGTGATAGTGAGATTGCATGGTGTTCCAAAGAAGATGGTTCCAGACAGGTATGTGAAGTTCACTTCTAAGTTTTGGAAGGAGCTATTTGCAGACTAGGGTAAAGAGTTGGCCTTCAGTACAACTTATGTATAGACAGAGAGGGTCAACATGATATTGGAGGATATGTTGAGGATGTACGTGATGCACCAGCAGATGAAATGGGATGAGTATCTTCCATTGGTTGACTTCACATACAATAATGGTTATCAGGATTCACTGAGGATGGGTCCTTTTGAGGCATTGTATGGGCAGAGTTGTAACACTCCCATCAGCTAGAGTGATGCAATGAATAAGTTACTTATTGGACCCAATATGTTGGCAGATATGGAACAAGAAATGCAGGTTATAAAGAAGAATATAAAGGAAACACATGATATACAAAAGAGTTATGTGGATCAACGTAGGGTATTCAAGGCGTTTCAGGTTGGGGATCATGTGTATTTGTGCATCAACCAAGAAACACTCTTTAAGGATTGGTTCATGTGCCAAGTTGGCACCACAGTATTGCGAGCCTTTCGACATCCTTGAGAGGATTGGACAAGTGTCATATCAACTTGCACTACCTCCAACAGTGAAATTCCATGATTTTTTCCATATTTCATTGCTTAAGAAGTATATAAAGGATATTGATCATGTTATTGATTTACTTGTATTGCAGGTGGAGCAAGAAGGAGAATTCCAGCCAGAGCCTCAATGCATATTATAGTGGAAACATCTCATGCCCAGGAAGAAAGCCACATAGCAAGTTAAAGTGGAGTGTAAGCACCTTGGGATTAAAGAAGGTATATGGGATATGGTGGGTTAGATGTCGGCCCTATATCCTTCATTGTTTAATGGTTGAGGCAAAGCAATTTTGGTTTGATGTCGGCATATGTTTTGATCATGTTTTGTTATATGTACACATGTTATGGATGTGAATACCACCATGAGGTATGTTATAAATCTCTAATAAGCGGTATGGGTGTCATGTTAATATGGTTGTTATCTTGTCATGCTGTCATGATATTTTTCTTTTGAGTAGGTCTTTCATTGTAAATACTACAACAAGCTAAGTTATAAAGCTCCATGGGAAGTATGCTTTCTTTTTAGTGGTTTTGTTGAGGTCATGGTGTGGTTTAACACTAAGGACGGTGTTCCCCAAGGGGTAGGGTTCTGTAACAACCCTGGTGAAAATTTCATGTAATAAAAGTTAATAAAGGAAAAATAAGACCACGGTTAAGGGACACTTATTCCAAGTTGAATTTTGGGCAAAGATATCCTAGTGGGCATCACTAGATGCGTGTTTTGTCTAAGGAAAATTGAAAAAGGCTAAGGAAAAGGCATTAAAAGGTAAAAAGGCATTTTTGGCACATTTATTTATGAAAATAGTGGAAATTAGGAGAAATGTAACATTAAAGATCTCATGTTGCATGTGAGGAGGAAATGAAGGAAAATAATGGAAAATGAAGAAATTATAAGCCTCATTAAAAAGGCTTCTGAGGATCAGTTGGTAACATTTATTCAATTCAATTTTGGAGCTATCTAATTATTCTTTCTCTCTCTCTCTCACTCTTGGTCACTTAGAGTTTTCCCGGAGCACTCTAACTTGGGAGAAAGAAAGGAAAAGTAAGAAAAGGGAAAGGAAGGAAAGCAAGGATCAAGGAAGGAAAAGTAGGATCAAGCAGCTTCAACAGGAATACTTTCAAGTAACCTTTTGCATGTCTGATTTACTAACTGGTTTGGACATGCATGGCTTTCCGTGTTGGCGTATGGTTCTCTTGTTGTCGGTGTCATGGTTTTGTGAGGTTATGACAATGGTTTTCATCCTAGCCTTACCTTTTTCTGGATGCCATGGTATGTTGGGATGTTTATCTTGGTTTTGAGCTTTGGTTTTCCAGATGGATTTCAGAATCTAGGGTGGAGGTTGTCTCAAGTTTCATTCCCAAAGGCCTACGAATCCCTTGACCGGTTTTGGCAAGAAAATCAGCAGATATTGAGGGAGAAGTCTTATATTAGGGCCTAGTGATTTAGGTTTGGATTGCGATAAAGCCTGAGAGAATGGTGTCGGTTTAAGGCTTAGTGATCTAGGATCAGATTGTAATAAAGCCTGAAAGACAAGGAGATGTAAAATTTCTCAAGGATAGTGATAGATTCTGGATGGCATTCCACGTTCAGTTTGGTTGTGATCAAAGAATCAGTTTTGGTGTGATCATGGTTTGGTGAGGGTGGAGGTGGTTTAACCTTTGGATTCCCTTGGTTGTTCATGGATTAGTTGTTTTATGAGATTGCACATTCATGATTGGAATATGGGATGGGTGACTGGTTGAAAGAGAGATTTGGTTCAACCATGTCTACGGTCGGGTGGTACGTGGAAGTCCCAAACCTGGTTGGATTTTTCTATGATTAATAAAATCCAAGTTCTCTTACTTTTTCACTAGTTTATATGGTGATTTAATGGTTTCCGTATCTCTGATATTTATAGGGTTTTATGCTAGTTATAAGCATGGTTAAATGACTGGTTCATGTCATGGTTATTTCATGTATTTACTTGTAATTGCTGAATGGATGGATGAAAGACCTAATTGATGTTATAAGGACTCAATGGAGATGGTGGTAAACCTTCTGGTTACTATTCATACGTGCTTTCATTCATTTATGCTTTGTATTGTATCCTAGACCTGTAGGTTACATTGATGCCAAGTGTTTGAAAGAATTTTAGTCCTAGTTGGAGATGCTTAGGCCTGGACCTGAGGTTGAATTTTGATTTCTTATCTTGTTATTATGCCTTTGATGGATTTTGGAGTTCGTAAAAAGTTTTGGCCAAAGGTCGGGATTATTGGCTAAAAAAGTAGCTCAAATCTTGGGGATACTGGCATAGGTCTGCTGAAAAGAGTCTAAGGACACTGGAACATAGGACTTTTAAAGAAAATTTGGCTTTTGGACGTTGTCTTGCCTATAACATGAGAGAGTGACCATGGGTTAAAAGGCTTAAAACATCAGTGGGAATGAAGGACAAGATGTTTGATTGGCAAGCATGTATACTAGGGGTGTTGTTGTTAATGTTGATGGGTTTTTTTGATATGTCCTAGTGAATCCATTTCCCTAAGGAAACCAAGGAAGTTGAATCCCTTATATTGAGTGTTAGGTTCCTATAGCAATAGGTGTCATATTTCATGATTGACATTTATAAGTTCTCTAATATGTTCACACCTTTTACTGGTTGTAAAGGTTTTCCATATTGTCAAAAAATCAAAAAATTAAAAAATGTAAAGAGGGTATGCCCTAAAAGAAAAATCAAAGGGAAAAAAGAATGAAATGGTCAAGAAAATGAAAGAAATGAACCCCAAACAAAGGACCAAGAAAGTGTGCAAATCCAAAATGGCACTACTATTCTGTTTTTGCAATAATCTGATGGTGTGCAACTTGCTGATTTATGCCACCATTGATGAATGGCCAAACAGCTCAATCTTGGCCAGTTCATGTTTCTATTTATTTGTTTTAAAGTCTATCCAAACTGTTTAATCTTGGAAGATGAGTAGTTAGGTAGAGAAGCAAAGGAGTTCAACTGCTTAATATGAGCCCTTGGAAGAAATAAGGTTAGAT
Organism: Pinus tabuliformis; assembly: GCA_031772625.1. Lineage (NCBI taxonomy): Eukaryota > Viridiplantae > Streptophyta > Pinopsida > Pinales > Pinaceae > Pinus > Pinus tabuliformis. The sequence continues at coordinate 1,508,244,022 of CM062818.1, forward strand.
TTAGATAGGTTTAATCAAGTAAAGAAAAGAAAAGAAAATGATGAGGGTTTGCCAGCTCAAATGCACCCAAAGAAAAGGAAGAAAAAATTTTAGGTAGGTACAGTAGGCTGGGTAGGTAGTTTTGGTGTTACAGAAGCATGTTTATGATTAATTGTGTCTCTCAAAGATGTTTATCTTATTCTTATCATAAGGTCCACGGCAATTGTCTAGTTACCAATCAAGTGAGGAATGACTAACTTCCCTTCACCCTTCTCCCCAAATCACTTATGAATCTCCCCCCAGAGATATTAAGATTTGCTTGGTACCCTCTAAAACCACTCACCTCACTCCATTTCCCATCACATGCCTAAGTTATGTTCCACCTACTTAGAGAAAAATAGCCACATTTCTTGTGTAAAACCCTTTTCATTCCCTAAGCTTAAGTTTTTTAAACTTGATGACTTAGCGCTCTTTTTCAACATACCTCTCATATTAACCCTTAACATTACTTAGTAATTTCCTATATTCGTTCCCCTCCCTTATTATCTATATAAAATAAAAACCCCATGTATTAATATCCTCCGCCTTGGTTTAAATATAAACCATATCACTGTTTAAAGTTGGGAGTTTATAAGTTCACCTGGAACTTATTTAAAAACCCTTCTCACGCGCAAAACTTTAGGATTAATTAACGCCTGGTTAATTAATAGCTAAACCCACCCCACAACCAACAATAATCGCCCCGAGAACTGTTAAATCATTGTTTAAAGTACATGGGCCCCACGATGTAACCCTCTGTCACCTCCAATGAGCGCCAACCGCCTGATCGGCGCCCACCCATTAGAAAGCTAACAAACATATTGCTAGCCTCCGTCCACCAAAGTTTACTGCCCAGGCAGCTGGCGGTATTGCGCCTGTACCCCGGACACATTTCGCCCTCCCGCGCTGCTCGCTGCTCCTCCCACCAAAACCGCTTGAGATGATAAGCGCTGCGGGCCCAAACTACTTATCGCCTTCCGCTGACCCCGCCTGTTGTTGTCATCACCGCGTCACTGCCACGTCACCTCCGGTACGCGACAAACTATCCCGTCATGTTGACATCATCTGACCAAAAAGCGCCAAAAGACCCCACCAAAGCCAAATTTTGTTAAAAACCCTGTAAAATGTCATTTTCACCATATTTCACTGCGGAGCTATTTGCATTCGAAAATTATGTTCAGCTGAATGTTCGAGCAGTTAGCCCGTCACCCTGCCAACAAAATCCAGTGTCCTGCTCTACGGTCCGCCATTTGACCTGAAAATACATAGCTTCCATCCGTAATCCAGGTATTTATTCGTTTTTCCCTGCAAACTTGCAATTTTTCTTTTCCACTGAAAATTCTACCTGAGAAGCCAAATTCGAGTTAAAAACAGTTTGTTTATTCATAAGAAGACTCACAAAATGGTTGTTTTGCCTACTTTTGCTACACAAACCCAAATTCCAATTTGAAAACCACAAGAAAAAAACAAGGAAGCCCCTGTGGCCCTCAATGTCACTCCCCTCAATGCGCCTCAGAAAGACTTGGAGTGGTTACCCCTGGCTAATATAGATTTCCAAATTAAAGACTTAACTGGCTTCAAAAACCATCTCCAGGCATTTTGTGAAGTGAGGAACAGTCACCAAAGTAATTCTGATCTCTATGGAATATGGAAGTCCAACCTGCCCATTTACTACCTCCCCTCAGTAAATGTATTCCTAGAGATTATCCACCAATGCTATTGCAATTATGAACCTGCCCAGAGATCAGTTATGACCCCATCCAAGACTGTCCTCTTTTATATAACTGGTGAATCCATTGATGAGATGTTACACTTCAAACCTACTCAGCCTTTGGCTCCTCTTTCCATGGGATTCTTACTTGAGCAGGGTTCCAAATTGCCCAATTTAGAAATAACCAGAATTGTAAGATTATTCATGAAACCTGATTGCCAGCCTGAAGCTCCACCTCCCTTTCTACATTCTTGGTTCACCAAAGCAGGACAACTAATTATCGATATGATATCCTACATCTTGGGATTTAAAACCAGTGAGTTTGTTGATGAGACCACCTTAGTTCTGTTGTCAATATTTACTCAAGGACAGCCCCCTGCTGTCAAATATGATTATGCCACTTTCATAGCCAATAAGATTCATGACCAATTCATGAGTCTAGACAGAGAAGGAGTCTTTAAGTACACATCATATATATATCATCTGTTCTTATACTATCAACCAGACAGCTTTCAGTTTCCCATCAGAAAATTGGATTCTAAAGGAGAGCGGAGGTCTGTGATCTTTTGGACCTCAGTCTTCCACGATGTCCGTGAATCTCCTTATACCTACTGTGAATTCATTGACTTGTTTATACATCCAGCCTCCTCTCTACTGATGAGAACTCCTCCTACTAGGCTCTCTGGTGATATGCAGAATATTTTACAGCTCTCCAGATAGTACAAAATAGGTGATTGGTACCTCTACCAAAATCACACAGAAATTAGATTTTATGGATGTGAGTTGTGTCCTTTCAAATTGCCCAAGTATGTACCTATGAGGCTATTTGCATTAGAATATTTTAGGCAGATTGTCAGTGCGGATTTGACCCAATTTTGCAATGCAGAGAAAAAGGCTCAGCTGAGAAACAAAAACCAACTAGGCCCCTTTATTGTCCACAAGAGGGAAGCATGGGAAGAAGGTAAGAAGATTTTAGGGGAGCAACTCAAACAGAAACAAAGTTTTTACTGGGCACCATATGACCCAAATAGCTTCATAAGTGATAGGAAAGTTAGAAACAAGCTATCGGTATACATACATCATAACATCCCTGAAATTGAACAGTTTGCCAATCAACAGGAGTGGATAGAGGGTACATTAGTTGAAGAAATTAGTGATGAAGAGAAGATGGAACAAGCTATGAAAGATCTCGAAAAAATGCTTGACTTGGATTCTTTTGGACAGGTATCTTTCGAGCTACCTTGGAAAATAGCAGCTGGTACATCTGCTGCTGGAGCTTCTTGGCAGCTTGCACAAGAAAGTAGTACACCAGCTATAGGGACGTCAAAGGGCAAGCAGGTGATAGACACAAAACAACCAGCAATGACAGAACAACAAGGGAAAATTCCTCTAGCCCAAACCAAGGCACCAAAGATTCCAGTATTACAGACTCTTCTAAATGAGGAAAAAGGCAAGAAAAGGAACAAGGAAGAAGGCACACCTCTCAGTGGACTGACAGAGCAACCTGGGGAAAAAAGGCAAAGAATAAACCCCCTATCAGAAGATGAATTTATTGAAGAAACCACAAGAAGTATAAGAGGGGAAAAGACGGTCAACCAGGAGACATCCCCAGTAATAGAAACATCCACCAGCTCTCACAGGCAGGACCCAGAAAGGCAGCATAGTGTGGAAGTTTCATCCACTAGGCCGTGAAGCAAGCAAGGTTCTGATATTAAAAGAACATTTACGGAGATAAAGGCCTAGAATAACCCACTAAGGCTGCAACTTTATAATCAATTTCTCAAGATGAATCCTACCAACCAGCAAAGGTTAATGTCTGCATATGACATTAAAGAAGGTAAAATGATCTTGAGCCACTTTAAGCCTAAAGTACAACAACCACGATCAGCAACTGACTACATCAGAACAAATCTGGAGGTCCTTGCCAAAGACATTCATCCAATGGACCAGATTGAGCTGCATAAGCAAACTGGAGAGATGGTCTACTCCACACTGGAAGATAGAGAAATGTTGGCTTACAAATTGCAGGATTTCTTAAACAATACCTCAGCTCAACTGGATTTGGAGAAGGCTTCCTCTCTAGCCAAGGACAACAGGATCAAATCCCTAGAAGATATTATTATTGAACTGGGACATGATCCCAAAGATGCCAAAGGCATAAAGGCATTAATGAAGAAGAAGGAAGAGCACATTTCTGCCCTCAGGAAAAAAATAAAGTTGCCTGTTACTATGCATCCACAAACTACAGTAGTTGTACAACAAAAGTCACATGAGGACATGATGGACTTGCTGATGGAATTGAAAGGAAGATTAAGTGTGACAGAACAGGCATTGGAGAAAGCATTACAAGAAAAGCAGGGAGAGTCAATCTCCCAGCCACCTGAAGTAGCTCCAACAGTCACAACTGCCCCTCCTACATGTTATAGACAATTTTGTGCCTTACAGCAACAAGCATGAATTGTCAATAATCCAAGGGATCCAAAGTTCCCTAAACATGATGTTCCTACCCCTAGAGGAACAAGGTCAGCAAACCAACAGCTCTCTGATCAGTTCTCCACCTGAAAACACTCAAAAACAAGCAATCCTGAAATCAAAGCAGGTGCTCCACTGGGTTTCTGCGCTGAAACACAACTGCTCCATGGTGTACCTGCATTGCAAAGCAAGCAGAACAAAGCCCACCTGCTTTGGGCGAGTTTGGACATGTGGCAGAGTGAGTCATAGCTTTGGAATCTTCCAAAATTGACACTTGGATCAGGTATTTTGCCTTGTGATGAGTCAGAGGCTTTGTTTCTCCAAGTGGAAGCAAGGTTCACCAAGTGGACTCAAGAACTGAAGATCAACTAAAGATTAACTGAAGAGAGAGAGGACACAAGGCAGCTACACATCAGTTGCAAGCTGACTCATCCTTTCTCAATTCATCTATATATTGAGCTCTCTCCTATGAGCTCAGGAGGCTGGAATGTTTGTGCAAAGTAGTGATATGCTGTTGGTTTCATTCTTGAGTTATTGGGTGATTGTTTGAGAGAGGTGAAGAAGAGCAATTCTTTCTGCTGGGAGGTGTTGCTGGGTTGGAGCCTGCAATGGTTGTAATCCTCTCAGAACCTTTATTTCTTCATTAATAAAAGCTATTGAGGTTCTTCTATGTGCTTTTGTTTCAGTTATATATTGTGATGATTGCATGTTTGGTTTACACTAATCCATGAACCAGTTATGATTGCATGCCTCTTGTAGTTTCCTTCTTTGTTATTGTGCAGGATCTCATTGCTGCTGGGCGAGCAGAACAACAAAGAGCTAGGGACAAGCGGCCAAAGAGGAGAGTTTGGATTCGACATTAAGCGCAAGGCAACGGTTAGTGCTCTATCCATCCTCTTTTGCTTTCATAAAGAAGAAAACCTTCAGTAGTTTGCTTTACAGTTGTTGCTAAGGAACTGTCACCCTTAGAGTGGGTTAGGGTCATCCGAGTCGGATACTTTTCCCTACAAAACTGGCGACTCCGCTGGGGAACGTATCCGTTTGATTGTGTTTGTAGTATCCTTGCTATTCATCTCTTGAACAAAAGAGTACCAAATCGAAAAGCTTTTGACTATATCAAAAGCGAAGTAGAGGGGAAGCTACTCTTGCTCATTTTCTGAGCAGATTCATGATTTGAAGAGCTGATCTACAAAGATCCTTGTAAGCTCTTAGTGATAGCTTTGCACCTTCTAAATCATCCCTTTGAGTATGCTTGACTGAATGCTTCTGATTTGAGCAAAAACCGTGCATTTTTGAGAAAATTATGACCCGGAAACTGTGAAAACGCAACTCTCGTTTTCCAAAGCAGGTAGTACACAGGCTACCTGCTTTGCAACGCAGGTCCCGAACTAGCTACCTGCGCTGAGAGCCAGTTTGACTGTGCAGAGCCTGCGTTGACCCAAATTTGCTTAGTGCATTTGGGGTTTCCTCCTTTCTCTTGCCTGTTTTCACTTAGTTTTGCTGCTAGGTGTCAGTCTTGTGCCTGTTTTGAAACCAATATTACTTGCCATTGTTCCGCCTCTGTTATATAACGAAATTGTACTTGTTCTTTGTATTTCTTGCTCATTTACAATTTCCCATAACGAAAAGTAAACTAGTCATGCTTTTGGCCTCTTAGATCTGAACCTGTGTTAGGCGTTTTGCTGGTCTGAAGAGTTAGCTTGCTTGCTGTCCATAGCTGATTAGTCATTTTACTTTCGTTAGTTTGGTTTGATTTCATGTATTTCAAGTGATTAAGCAAGTGAATCTTAAGGTGTCTTTTGATTTTGGACAAGCTTGTTTACTTTCGCTTTAAATCGAAATCGAAGTTATATAACCACTTTCTTTTTGTATCCATCCACATTAAGAAAGGGAAAAAGAAAATACATGCATTGTGCATTTTGCATTTGACTGTGTGCTTGACGATTTAGGAAAATTTGCATTTTTAGTGTGTGCTCTATGATCTGTGCGAAAAGATTTGCCTTTCTTTTCCCTCAGTAGTTAAGGTTTTCAAAGCTGAAAGATTGAAAAGTTTGCTTCTCATCTTAGACTGCATTCGGGAATTTGTTATATACATCTCGTGGTGATCCTTAAAGGCAAACTGTTAAGCAAGATCAACATTAAAATAAATCCAATTTACATAACAACGCTTTGTAACATAACACAAACATCTAGAGGTCTAGGTAGAGACGTGTTCCGGCGTCGTTAAACATAGTGACTGTCGATCTCTACGAAGGTGGGTGATTCCTCCTGAGAGTCGGTGGCACTAATACGGACTTGTGCTCCCACGTACCGTCGCGTATATATTGGGAGACCCCTATAGGCAATTATCCTTTATCCATAGGAATCCGTGTCGACCGCCCTATTGATCGCGAACACAGCATTCACGAAGATCGACCACCCATATCGTAAAACGTATTGTGTGGTTTCGCGAAAAGTTTGGCACACCCTCTGCCTAGAACTCCAGAGCAGTTTCTTTTGGCCTTTTTCAAACTCTATAACTGAAAAATTCCATCCGAGCATTTGTCACTTCGGGCTCGTTAAAACATCGAAGGCGACTAGAGTCATCTTTAGCTTTTTCTCGACTCTTAAAACATGAAAAAGCAAGTTTGTGTCTAAAAGCGTCGTTAATAAAATTTATTTTAAGCGGAACAAAATCACCTGTTATTCCCACGTTGATCTTTCAGTTGAAAAGTATGGAGCCCACCAACCAAGGAGGCAACCTTGGCGGAAGTCCAAATCCCTTCTCCTCTTGGGGAGATGTTGGTGCACCTCATATGGCAACATTGCCTCTTCCAGGATTGACAATCGGCCTCCCTGTATGGCTCTTTTCAACTAATGTAGTCCAGATCACCACTAATCCTGAGCAGTCGAATCAACAGTTAGAACAGTCTAGAACTACCCACCAGCCTTCCACTTCTTACAATACTTCCTCTAATCCTTCATCTTCGCGAGGTAGAGCTGGCAAAAGTCAGCCTCCCAAGGAGAAGAAAGAAAAGAAGCAGAAGGAGCCTATGGCGAAGGCGACTGGGGGCAAGCAGAAGGCAGCTGACAAAAACCCACACACTGCACCGACCAGGCCTAAATCACCATGTGTCATTTGCGAAGGGACCCACTTCCATCGTGATTGTCCTTGTATTCCCCGGATACTAAGGGACTGGTCCCCAAGGTTGCACAATCCGGTAGCATCAACCTCTGGTAGTCATGTTGATTGCAGTCCATCAACTAGCGAGAGTGAAGGACGAAGAGGGAGACCAAGATCACCCTGTATATTGTGTGAAGGCGAGCATGCCATCCACCGATGTCCATTCTTAGATGAGGCAAAGAGAGTTTTAGAAGATCGTCCGGTTTCGCCGTTACGACTTCCTCCTGGATACCAAAAACTCGCGCCTAATCCCTCGATAGTTGAAAATCCAGCTGACCCGCCCAAGTGGTCAGCTGAAGTGTCGGTCATTGAGAGTGAACATGCTGAATCCAGACCATACGAAAGTCTAAAGGTCGAAACGGCAGTTGACCCGGTTCTTCCTTCAGAGGTTTCATCGTCCAATGACTCCGTCATTGAAGACCCATCTTCAAATGACACCCTCACTGAAGAGGATAAGGATGACACCATCCATATTCTTTTCATCAATACAGACTCTGATGAGCATCAAGGCGATGCGCCCATTCCTTTATCGCAGGAAGGAACATCGTCAGGGTCGTATCCAGCCGTATATTCGGTCCCACCACCAAGCAACCTAGTTGTATCCTTTGATTGGAATCAACTAGGCAGACCCCGGTTACTAGCCAGTATCCCATTCAGAATCATAGTCCAAATCTACAGAATGGTGATGGCTGGAGCTATCATTGATGAAGGGGCGTCTGTGAGTATCCTTTCCTCTGTTGCTTGGAAAGCACTGGGTTGCCCAGCGCTTTTACCTGAGATGAGAAATCTATCAGGTTTTGATAAAGGAACCAGTCACCCGTTAGGGATTCTCCCCAATGTTCCGCTTACATTGAAAGGGAAGTCAGTTCGCATGAACATCATGGTCGTCCAGGGACCCTTGGCATATAACTTACTCCTTGGACGAGACTATATATATTGCATGGAGGCGATAGTGTCCTCGCTCTTTAGAGTCATGTGTTTTCCGCACGAAGGAAGAATGGTCCAGCTCGTAGACCAACTTTCATTTCCAGGATCACGCATTGCAAATAGTCAAATACCATCCCTTAACGGTTTATTCACTCAAGGAATGCCACCGCCTCTGGTTCTACTTCCCGATGATAATCCTTGCAATAGATGATAATCCTTCTCAAAAGATGATAAATTCGGCAGAGAATTATCAGTGAAGGATGATAGATTCGGCAGAGAATTATCAGTCTAGCATCAGACGATCGTCTGTTCTATGTACCAAAATGTATTTATAAAGCTGAGCATGGGAATGCCCGCCTCAGCTAGATCATGAAAAATGTATGAAAAATAATGTATTGTATTGTATCTTATTACAGGACACTTCTCAGCAGATTGAATGAACTTCGGATCCTCTCAATAAAGCATTTCACCCGATAAACGACCTCATACTTTAGGGGGCATCTGTTATAGACAATTTTGTGCCTTACAGCAACAAGCATGACTTGTCAATAATCCAAGGGATCCAAAGTTCCCTAAACATGATGTTCCTACCCCTAGAGGAACAAGGTCAGCAAACCAACAACTCTCTGATCAGTTCTCCACCTGAAAACACTCAAAAACAAGCAATCCTGAAATCAAAGCAGGTGCTCCACTGGGTTTCTGCGCTGAAACACAACTGCTCCATGGTGTACCTGCGTTGCAAAGCAGGCAGAACAAAGCCCACCTGCGTTGGGCGAGTTTGGACATGTGGCAGAGTGAGTCATAGCTTTGGAATCTTCCAAAATTGACACTTGGATCAGGTATTTCGCCTTGTGATGAGTCAGAGGCTTTGTTTCTCCAAGTGGAAGCAAGGTTCACCAAGTGGACTCAAGAACTGAAGATCAACTAAAGATTAACTGAAGAGAGAGAGGACACAAGGCAGCTACACATCAGTTGCAAGCTGACTCATCCTTTCTCAATTCATCTATATATTGAGCTCTCTCCTATGAGCTCAGGAGGCTGGAATTTTTGTGCAAAGTAGTGATATGCTGTTGGTTTCATTCTTGAGTTATTGGGTGATTGTTTGAGAGAGGTGAAGAAGAGCAATTCTTTCTGCTGGGAGGTGTTGCTGGGTTGGAGCCTGCAATGGTTGTAATCCTCTCAGAACCTTTATTTCTTCATTAATAAAAGCTATTGAGGTTCTTCTATGTGCTTTTGTTTCAGTTATATATTGTGATGATTACATGTTTGGTTTACACTAATCCATGAACCAGTTATGATTGCATGCCTCTTGTAGTTTCCTTCTTTGTTATTGTGCAGGATCTCATTGCTGCTGGGCGAGCATAACAACAAAGAGCTAGGGACAAGTGGCCAAAGAGGAGAGTTTGGATTCGACATTAAGCGCAAGGCAACGGTTAGTGCTCTATCCATCCTCTTTTTCTTTCATAAAGAAGAAAACCTTCAGTAGTTTGCTTTACAGTTGTTGCTAAGGAACTGTCACCCTTAGAGTGGGTTAGGGTCATCCGAGTTGGATACTTTTCCCTACAACACTATAGTTATAACAGCAGTGCCTCCTACTGTCCCGGCATCAACAACAGAAATCATAACAGGTACCTCAACAACAGCAACAAGCAGCAGTACTGACATGACAAATGAAGAATTGATAAAAGCCATGGAGGAATTAAAACTTCAAGTATCAGAGCTGAAGCTAGTGAAATAAAAAGGGGCAAAGTTTGAACAGAGCTATGATGAATCCAAGACGAATGTGGCAGAGAAAACAAGGGAGGTAAAAGCATTGGAGAAAAAAGTAAGAGCCTTAGAAAGGGATCTATCTCTGCATAAACCCCTGGCAGAAATCAAAGGAATCTTATGGGCCAACATTGGTCAATCCCTTACTGATGTGTGGAGATTGATACAGGTGATACATGAACATATTGACTTGGTAGCAGCAGCCTAAGTGGAGATTCAAAAGGCCAGAACTTTATTGGGACATATGCCCGAGCAGGCCAACAGGCTAATACATTTTTTGAACACCAAGACCAATGAAGAACTAGCAGCACTGGACATTAGAGACATGACAGGCGCCATTCTAACAGTCAAAAGAGTTTTGACCATGAGAACCTGATGCAAAATTTGGAGAGGAGGTGCTAGGACATGCAAGTGGAGATAACTTCTTTCACAGAAAGATTCACAACTTTGCAGGAAAAGGGTCCGCCCAGTTTATTAACCAATAATTTCAGACTGATGAAACATGCAGATTATGCACACAGGTTGAATACATATGTTGCTAATTGAATTATCGCATCATCAAGTACTTCAGGAGAGAAAGTGCTCCCATCTGGCCAAAGCCTCTATGACAACTTAGAAAATCTATTTTATATTGAGCATGAATTAAAACATCTATTTTCAATGCAACCTAATTTCTTCAGATACACAGACACTGATGAGACTTTGAGAAAGCTGCAAAGACATAAGTTACTAGATGAGAAGTGGTGGCATAGCATGTTAGAAATTCTATAGACATATCTTTGGTATCTTTTATATCTTTGATAAAATGAAAGTTTTGTACCATGTGCCATAAGGCAGAGAAGAGAAATAAATCACTCTCATGTAGGTTAAAGTGTTTCATAGCAGAGTCAAAAATAAAATCTAGCGCAGGCAGAATGACCAGCACAGAGGATCAGAAGAAGACAACTGGGAACCGACTTGCGGTACCTACCTCTAGTACATCTCATAAAGACGGATCAACCAGCACAGCATAAATTTATTACATCTATTTATTGTCTTCCTGTTTTCGAGACTATCTGTTTCTGTCTATCTAAAAGAAGCATTAATTGTCAACAGATATTATTCCTTCAAATATTTTGTAAGCTATTTGATATTTTTGTATAAATACCCCCCGAGACGAAGTATTTGGGGTTGGTTGGTGGTGAATGTTCATAGTTTTGACTGTAATACTAAACAATTTTGGAAATAAAAAGCTTTTGGAACCACTTTGTCGCGCTCACTGGATGAAGAACTGGTGCCAAGGACCATGTTACAGAATTCTTGAATCTTTTTTATGGATCAATAAGTCACTTCTAACTTGTGTCTTACAATTTCCGTGTTTACTATATCATATATGTTTCATGATCTAAATAATAGAGAAAAAGAATAACTTAGAATTTGCTTGTTTGCACTCTATGTTCAGTCTCTGTTATTATTAATGTTTTCTTCAGAATTAGCATAAACTGTGAATTCTTAATTGCTCCAGTTTCCCCTGGTTCTTTCATCTTGAATATTAGCTGAGGAATTCTTAATTCTCCTTAGCAGTAATCATCCATTTTCCCTCTATCAACATGATGAAGGATTCTTGATTGCCCTTCACCCATTGACTCCATTCCATCTGACTGCAGCCTATAAATTGTTCCATATTCGAGTACCTTGCTCTGTGATAAATCCTCTGGTGAGAAACCTAACCCATGAAGCCATTTCTCTTTGACTCCATCATGCCCAATGGACTAAAATGTTTTAGTTTTACCTCACTGTGCTATTGATTCCCCATCCTTCCAACCAAACTCAAAACAAAACCATTGAACTTCATAACTAGACTAATACTTTCAAAACCAAAGTTAAATCATAAAGAGAGAGCCCTCTATGGATGCAGATTGGCTAGAATCTGTATCTAAAAGACTGGTCTGTGGTTACCTCGGTCGTATTCCCTTTCTTGCAACTTTAGGGAACAACCTGAGTGATAACATGATTGGCGACTCCACTGGGGACTTACTGAATCTCTATTTGCTACTATTATCCATTGTATAAGCTATAGACAGAGCTTGAAAGTTAGCCAGATAGCCTTTGAAATGCTTTTGTTTTACAATAGCAGAAGTAAATAAATGAAACTTCAGCCTATCTCTGGTCTAGCTTATAGATTGGACAGTTAGTTTCGAAAATTTAATCAGATCCTTGTTTATAAATCTTTAAGAAAATTCCCAATTTTCATATTTGAAATCTCTTAAAGAAAACTGTTAAAGTCGTATTATAAAAAACGATTTACATAAAAACCAAAAACACAACTAAAAGCCTGGCTTCAGAAAGGATTCATTACACCAGATTAAATCCAGATCCAAATCCACCACCCGTGTTTGATAATCCTAATTTGATTTCTAAATTTCTTATAAAATAGCAGAGCAAAGAAATTTCTGCTATTTCTCGGCCTTTATCCAGATCCAAATCCTGTCCTGTAAGGTTAGTTTACCTTGAGGATGGACCTTCTGCTAATTATTTAGAAAACCCCACATTGGAGGCCTCTTCTGAATCTGGATTAATTCACACAGTTCAAGATCCAGTATTCACTGATAATCCCCAACTTGAAATTGTTGCTTCATATCCTGATAGACATCTGCAGAGCTCTCTCCAATCTGAGCTTACTCTTGAAAAAACACCAAAGTTCCCTGTAGTTACTACTCCTTCTCCTAGTTCACCATTACCACTTCACTCTTCCCATCCTCAAGTTACCTCTTCCACTTTTCCATCCACTGGGCATATTCCTATTGTTGTCCCAAATCCACCAGTTGTCACACTTATCCCGGTCACTATGGCAAACAGATATGCACCTCTGAACTTTCCTGCCAATCTGGGGCCTATGCCTCAAGACTATCAAAGAAAAATCACCCCTTTTGATGGCACAGGCTCATATACAACTCAGTAGCACACTAAGAAAATGACAGATTATTTTGAGATATATGAAGTTGATGATGATGATGTTAGAATGAGAATTTTTGTTCAAAGTCTGACTGGAGATGTCAGAACTTGGTTAAGAGCCCTTCCTCCAAATAGTATCAATGACCCTCAGGCCCTTTATCAGACCTTCTTGAATAGATGGGAAAAGAAGAAGGACCCTATACATATTTTATCAGAATATGAAAGTTTCAAAAGAGGTCCCCAAGAAGCTGTCCAAGATTATTGCACCAGATTTAATAATACGTATCATGCTATTCCTCTAAATATTAGACCTCCTCCAGATTTGGCCCTGATAAAATTTCCTGATGGATTTGACTCTGATATGGATTATCAACTTAGGGAAAGAGCTCCTAGAGACCTAGAAGAAATGCAGAGTATAGTTGTAAGTGCAGAGGCCAACTTAATTTATAAACGAGCTTGGGTGAGAGCTGAAAGAAGAATACCTTTTAAGGAAGAACCATCTACCATGGAACAGAAGTTAGATGTTATCCTAAAAGATATGGACAGACTTGGAGACAGAGTAGGGACCATTGAGAGGAAATCATCATGGGATGGTCAACCAAACAACACTGTAAGAAATCCAAATTTCAGGAAGAATTAGAACATTAATACTGGAAAATCTAGACTTGACCAAAACATTAGGCCCCCTTTCCAAGAAAATTTTGCTGAAGCCTCGACTTCTCAGGAACCACGAGAAGACACACAAATCAATTTAATGGGCCTGAACAATGAATAGAAAGTATTCCTAACCCAAGAAGACCAAGAAGCTCACTCTGTCAAACAGCGCCAAACTCAGTCAGGTGAGTCATTTGATTTTAGAGAGGGATATAATACAGCAATCTATGAGGTCCACAAGCGGTATAATCTTAGGAGTAGGAGAATAGATGTCCCAGAAACTGATAAACAGAAAAATCATAAGCAGCCTAACAAAAGCAAAATCATCAAACCCCCTACACAAACCCCTCCTCAAATATCTCATAACCTGAAGGATCCAATAATTGAATACATTTCACATGAACAAAAAACTGACACACAACCCTCCACTTCCATTCCCTTCAGAAGAAATGTGGCAGAATCTACAGAATCTGATGTAGAAGCAACTTCAATTCATAATCCCACTCTTGATATGGACAAAAACACAGAAAATCCAGCAGAACATGAGAATCCCACAGCCTGAAATACAAAAATCCAAGTTGAAAAACCTTTTAATCTTGAGACAGAAATAGGAAAATTAAAAATAGCAATTCCATTGTCAGAATTGGATAAGCATGATGTTTATAGAAATCAAATCAGCAAATCACTTCAAATTTCTGTAAGCCAAGATTCAGTGAATGTCTTTGATGATCAATCTGAATTAATTTTTGGGCCCGAGGTGAATGGTAATCAGTAGATGGAGGTATTCCTCCGTTTTATGTGAGTCTAAACATACATGACAAAATACTCCATAATGCCATGTTTGATTCTGGCGCTTCTCACAATTTGATGCCTAAATCTATGATGGAGAAGTTGGAACTAGATATTACCAGACCTTATAAAGATCTATTCTCTTTTGACTCCAGCCAGGTCGAATGTCCAGGGTTAATCAAAGATTTATGTTTGTCATTAGTCCAATACCCTACAAAAAAAAATTTAATGGACATAGTGGTGGCTGATATTCCACCCAAATATGGCATGTTATTGTCTAGGTCTTGGGGTGCCAAGCTTCAAGGATCATTACAGGTGGATATGTCCTATGCCACTATTTCTATGTTTGGTCAACCAAAGAAACTATATAGAGAGACTTTAATGAAATATGTGGTGAGAAGCCAAGAGAAACCTCAGAATTTCCCCATCTACTCATTACACTCTAATTTGGACTCCTTCATCCTCTTTAATGCCCAAACAAATCCCCCAACTCATGTCAAAGTTTTAACATCTGAACAAGAAGAAACTTCTAGAAAAACCTATGTTATTTACATTCAGGAAATCTCTGAGAATGATAATATATCAGACAATCGAGAGAAACCAGAGGAAAATGAAGAAATATATCTCCCCATGAAGCAAATCACTCAGACTCCTAATATCGACTATGAAAATGAAACTCTTTGGTATTTAGAATTTTATGGTTCAGTTAATAAATTAAGAGCAGGAGCGGGAATTTGGGTGCACAATTTAGAAAATGACCATGTTGAGGGTCATGCTTACAGGTTAAATTTTAAATGCGACAACAACATGGCTGAATATGAAGCCCTGCTGCTAAGGCTTAAACTGGTCAAAAGATTGGGGGGAACCAGAATATCAGTTTTGAGAGACTCTGATTTGGTAATTCAACAAATAAAAGGAAATTTCCTGACAATTGATTCTAGACTGAGAGCTTATAAAGGAACAGCAATTGACATCCTCAATACATTCCATGAAACACAGCTTACCAAAGGCCCAAGAAAGCATAATTTGCATGCTCACAGCTTGGCAACATTTTCTAGCACTTGCAAACTACTGTTTGAACCTAATCACCAGTTCATAGCTGAGATTAGACATAGGCCAGAAATACCTGATAATGTAAAGAATTGGCAAGTGTTTGACAATGACATCCAGATCAACAATTTTTTAAGTCTAGAACAAGAGTTCTCTAACACAAATATATACCTGGACACTATTAGTGAGTATGATCAAACAGAAAATTCACAAACAAACATTTCAGCAACAAATACAATTCAAAGGCTGCATCCCACAAACTTTACCAAGGAGGAAATGCAGGACCTTAAAGAAACAAATATTGATGAGATCATTGAAGCAGAAGCAGAAGCTGAAGTTATTGATTTAAAATATAATTGTTTACCCAAATGATTAACTCCACTGGAAGATTTTTTTTGATTCTAATGACATCCCAAAGAAGCCCAAAATGCAACCTTTAAAAGCTGATATTGACGACTGTAACATAGGGATTGAGGAAAATCCAAAGATAATAAAATTGTCCAAATCCTTGGCCCCTGATCAAAAGCTTAAACATGTTGAACTATTCAAGGAATTTCCGGATGTTTTTCCCTGGAGTTATGAGGATCTCAAATCTTATAATACTTTTGTAATTCCACATACCATACCTCTCAAAGAAAAGCAAAAACCTTTTAAACAAAAACTCATGAGAATTAACCCTGTACTGCTCCCATTAATTGAAAAGGAAATCAAACACATGTATGAGGTAGGAATTATTGCTCCTATTAGAGTTTTAGAGTGGGTATCTAATCTAGTACCCACTAGGAAGAAAACAGGGGAAATTAGATTGTGTGTGGACTTAAGGAATCTGAACAAGGTTTCTTTGAAAGACAATTACCCCTTGCCCAAGATGGATCACATTCTACAAAGGGTAGTAGGTGACTCTAGGATCTCACTGCTAGATGGATTCTCAGGTTTTAATCAGATTCTATTCCACCCTGATGATCAAGAAAAAACCGCCTTCACAACCCCGTGGGGAACTCTCAAATATGTAAAAATTCCTTTTGGACTTAAGAATTCAGGGGAAACCTTTCAAAGAGCAATTGATATAGCTTTTACAAAGGAGATTCATGATTTTCTAGTTATATACCTAGATGACCTTAATGCATTTTTCAAATCAGATCAACAACATCTAGATCATTTGAGACAAGTGTTTCGAATATGCAGAAAGTATGGTATCTCATTAAACCCTAAGCAGTCACTGTTTGTTCTAGAGGAGGGCAAACTGTTAGGCCACATCATCTCCAAAGAGGGCAATAGAATTGATCCCGAGAGAATACAAGCTATTCTGCAAGTTCCTCAGCCCAGAAATATCAAAGAACTTCAAGCCTTCCTTGGAAAAATCAACTTTTTAAGGAGATTTATACCAAATCTGGCTGAATTAATCAGACTGTTAAACAACATGTTAAAAAAGGATTCCAAGGTTAAATGGACAGTAGAAGCCAAACGAGTGTTCGAAGAAATCAAAATGGCTTTAACTAAAACGCGAATCCTTACAAGCCCAAAACTTGATAGGGATTTCATGATATTTCCATTTGCATCAAAACACACCATTGCTGTTGTTTTATTGCAAAAACATGATCAAGGATGTGAAAAACCCATAGCTTTTTTCAGTAAAGAACTTAGAGATGCACCTTTAAAATATCAAATCATGGAAAAACAGGCTTATGCACTGGTGAAAGCTATTAAGGACTCTAGAGTTTATATCTTATACTCTCATATAATAGCTTATCTACCAAGTGTTGTTGTCAAAGATATCCTAACTCGGGAGGGAATTGAAGGCAAAAGAGGGAAATAGATAGCTAACATCTTAAAATACGACATTGAAATAAAACCTACAAAGCTTATAAAGGGACAAGGATTAGCTAAACTTATGACTAAAACCAATTTTCAAGCCCTTGATATCAATGAACTGGATAATGAACAGGAGATGGTGACTCCACAGATCAATCAAGCCTTTTTACAATCACCTTGGTATGCTGATATAATTCATGTATTGTTAAACCTGCAAGCTCCTCCAGGGTTATCCAAAACTAAGAAAATATTTCTGAAAATGAAAGCTTCAAAATTTTGTATTTTAAATGATGCTTTATTTTGGAAAAATCACAAGGGCATATTACTGAATTGCTTAACAATGGATGAAACTGACAAAGTACTGAAAGAAATTCATGCAGGGGACTGTGGTAGACATCTTTATTGGAAATCAATACCAGATAAAATCATCTTTCCTCTTGCCATAAATGTCAAATTTTTGAAGGCAAAAGGAAGCTTTTACCTCTACCCTTGAAACCAATTTCCACAGAAAAGCCTTTCCAACAATAGGGTTTAGACTTCATTGGGGAAATCCATCCTCCATCTTTTGGCCAACATAAATGGATCCTTACTGCCACTAATTACTTCACCAAGTTGATAGAATCTATTCCTACTAGACAAGCCAATGATACCATGATCATAGGATTCTTAGAAACCAATATACTCTCCCGATTTGGATGTCCTGAAAAGATCATAACCGATAATGTTGCTGCCTTCAAATCTAAGAGAATGATAAGTTTTTGTCACAAATACCATATCACTTTAGGGCATTCCACTGCCTATTACCCTCAAGGTAATGGCCTAGCCAAATCTTCCAATAAAAGCCTTATCAATATCATCAAGAAATTGTTGGAGGACAACAAAACGAACTGGCACAAAAAACTAATCAATGCACTATGGGCAAACAGATTAACTACAAAGAGATCTATTGGAAATAGCCCATATGAGCTCGTATACGGCATGGAGGCTGTATTTCCTTCATCTTTGGGAGTCCCTGTGATTAAATTGCTGCAAGAAACTCAGGTGGAACCCAATGATATTCAGAGAAGAATAAATCAGACTATCCACTTGCAATGGACTAGAGAGGAAGTATATCAAAAATCTCAAGTACTATAAGAAAAACTCAAGAAGATTTTTGATAAAAGGACAAAGGCAGAAGATTTCCACATAGGAGACAAAGTTTTGAAATGGGATTCTAGGAGAGAAGATAAAGGAAAGCATGGGAAGTTTGACTTCCTATGGAAGGGATCTTATGTAATTTCTGATGTGCAAGGAAACAATACCTACTTTTAACACCTTGGATGGCACAGAAGTAGGAGAAGGGCCAATCAATGTCCGGATGCTCAAGCACTACTTGGATCCGACTGTCTCAGGTATTTCGTTCTAAAAACATGTACACATTTTACACTTGATAATGTCTTAGTTTGGATTGGATAGTAAATTGCTGAAGCTAAAACCCGAAGTGAAGGCCCTAAGCTTAACAACTATAACTGTAATAAGTATAACAAGGAAAACAACAGAAGGAGATTTCAGAGCAAAAGCAGAGGTAACTGAGAAGGCTATCTCACCTACTGTTCTTGACTTTCCACTAGGGAAAGCCATCCCCAAGTGGAGCCACTGTTAGGTTCCTATAGCAATAGGTGTCATATTTCATGATTGACATTTATAAGTTCTCTAATATGTTCACACCTTTTACTGGTTGTAAAGGTTTTCCATATTGTCAAAAAATCAAAAAATTAAAAAATGTAAAGAGGGTATGCCCTAAAAGAAAAATCAAAGGGAAAAAAGAATGAAATGGTCAAGAAAATGAAAGAAATGAACCCAAAACAAAGGACCAAGAAAGTTTGGAAATCCAAAATGGCACTACTATTCCATTTTTGCAATAATTTGATGGTGTGCAGCTTGCTAATTTATGCCACCAATGATGAATGGCCAAACAGCTCAATCTTGGCCAGTTCATGTTTCAATTTATTTGTTTTAGAGATAGAGAATGAAGCCTGTCCAAACTGTTTAATATTGGCAGATAAGTAGATAGGTAGAGAAGCAAAGGAGCTCAACTGCTTAATCTGAGCCCTTGGAAGAAATAAGGTTATATTTAGATAGGTTTAATCAAGTAAAGAAAATAAAATAAAATGGTGAGGGTTTGCCAGCTCAAATGCACCCAAATAAAAGGAAGAAAAAATGTTAGGTACAGTAGGCTGGGTAGGGTGTTGTAGAAGCATGCTTATGATTAATTATGTCTCTAAAAAACGTTTATCTTATTCTTATCATAAGGTCCATGGCAACTATCTGGTTACCAATCAAATGAGGCATGACTAACTTCCCTTCACCCTTCTCCCCAAATCACTTACTAATCTCCCCCCAGAGATATTAAGATCTGCTTGCTACCCTCTAAAACCACTTACCTCACTCCATTTCCCATCAAATGCCTAAGTTATGTTCCACCTACTTACAGAAAAATAGCCACATTTCTTGTGTAAAACCCTTTTCATTCCCTAACCCTAAATTTTTTAAACTTGATGACTTAGCGATCTTTTTCAACATACCTCTCATATTAACCCTTAACATTACTTAGTAATTTCATATATTCATTCCCCTCCCTTATTATCTATATAAAATAAAAACCCCATATATTAATATCCCCCACCTTGATTTAAATATAAATCATATCATTGTTTAAAGTTGGGAGTTTATAAGTTCACCTGGAACTTATTTGACAACCTTCCCACGTGCAAAACTTTAGGATTAATTAATGGCTGGTTAATTAATAGCTAAACCCACACCGCAACAAACAATAATCACCCTGAGAACTGTTAAATCATTGTTTAAATTACATGGGCCCCACGCTGTAACCCTCCGTCACCTCCATTGAGTGTCAATCGCCAGATCGGCGCCCTCCCATCGGACGGCTAACATACATATCACTAGCCTCCGTCCACCGAAGTTAATCGCCCGCAGAGCCGGTGGTATTGCGCCCGTAACCCAGATGTGTGTCGCCCTCCCGCACTGCTCACTGCCCCTCCCACCAAAACCGCTTGAGCCGATAAGTGGTGCGGGCCCAAACTACTTACCGCCTTCTGTTGACGTCATCGCCGCGACACCGCCACATTACCTCCACTACGAGACAAACTATCCCGTCATGATGATGTCATCCGACCAAAAAGTGCCAAAAGTCCCTGCCAAAGCCAAATTTTGTTAAAAACCCTGTAAAATGTCATTTTCACCATATTTCACTGCAAAGCTATTTGCATGCGAAAATTATGTTCCAATGAATGTTCGAGCCGTTAGCCGGTCACCCTGCCAACAAACTCCAGTGTCCTGCTCTACGGTCCACCATTTGACCTGCAAATACACAGCTTCCATCTGTAATCCAGGTATTTATTTGTTTTTGCCCTGCAAACCTGCAATTTTTCTTTTCCACCGAAAATTCTACCTAAGAAGCCAAATCCGAGTTAAAAACAGTCTGTTTATTCATAAGAAGACTCCCAGAACAGTTTTTTTGCCTACTTTTGCTACACAAACCCAAATTCCAATTTGAAAACCACAAGAACCAAACATGGTAGCCCCTGTGGCCCTCAATGTCACTCCCCTCTATGCACCTCATAAAGACTTGGAGTGGTTACCCCTGGCTGATAGATATTTCCAGATTAAAGACTTAACTAGCTTCAAAAACCATCTCGAGGCATTTTGTGAAGTGAGGAACAGTCATCAAAGTAATTCTGATCTCTATGGAATATGGGAGTCCAACCTGCCCATTTACTACCTCCCCTCAGTAAATGTATTCCCAGATATTATCCACCAATGCTATGCCAATTATGAGCCTGCCCAGAGATCAGTTATGACCCCATCCAAGACTGTCCTCTTTCATATAACTGTTGAATCCATTAATGAGATGTTACACTTCAAACCTACTTAGCCTCTGGCTCCTCTTTCCATGGGATTCTTGCTTGAGCAGGGTTCCAAATTGCCCAATTCAGAAATAACCAGAATTGCAAGATTATTCATGAAACCTGATTGCCAGCCTGAAGCTCCACCTCCCTTTCTGCATTCTTGGTTCATCGAAGCAGGACAACTGATTATCGATATGATATCCTACATCTTGGGATTTAAAACCATTGAATTTGTTGATGATACCACCTTAGTTATGTTGTCAATATTTACTCCAGGACAACCCCCTGCTATCAAATATGATTATGCCACTTTCATAGCCAATAAGATTCATGACCAATTCATGAGTCTAGACAAAGAAGGAGTCTTTAAGTACACATCATATATATATCATCTGTTCTTATACTATCAACCAGACAGCTTTCAGTTTCCCATCAGAAAATTAGATTCTAAAGGAGAGCGGAGGTCCGTGACCTTTTGGACCTCAGTTTTCCATGATTTCTGTGACTCTCCTTATACCTACTGTGAATTCATTGATTGTTTATACATCCAACCTCCTCTCTACTGATGAGAACTCCTCCTGCTAGGCTCTCTGGTGATATGCAGAAGATTTTACAGCTCTCCAGACAGTACAAAATAAGTGATTGGTACCTCTACCAAAACCACACAGAAATTAGATTTTATGGATGTGAGTTGTGTCCTTTCAAATTTCTCAAGTATGTACCTATGAGGCTATTTGCATTAGAATATTTTAGGCAGCTTATCAGTGCAGATTTGACCCATTTTTGCAATGCAAAGAAAAAGGCTCAGTTGAGAATCAAAAACCAACTAGGCCCCTTTATTGTCCACAAGAGGGAAGCATGGGAAGAGGCTAAGAAGATTTTAGGGGAGCAACTCAAACTGGAACAAATTTTTTACTAGGCACCATATGACCCAAACGACTTCATAAGTGATAGGAAAGTTAGAAACAGGCTATCGGTATGCATACATCATAACATCCCTGAAATTGAACAGTTTGCCAATCAACAAGAGTGAATAGAGGGTACATTAGTTGAAGAAATTAGTGATGAAGAGAAGATGGAACAAGCTATGAAAGATCTCGAAAAAACGCTTGACCTGGACTCTTTTGGACAGGTATCTTTCGAGCTACCTCGGCAAACAACAGCTGGTACATCTACTGCTGGAGCTTCTCGGCAGCCTGCACAAGAAAGTAGTACACCAGCTACAGGGACATCAAAGGGCAGGTAGGTGATAGACACAGAACAACCAGCAATGACGGAACAAAAAGGGAAAATTCCTCCAGCACAAACCAAGGCACCAGAGGTTCCAGTATTATAGACTCCTCTAAATGAGGAAAAAGGCAAAAAAAGGGACAAGGAAGAAGGCACACCTCTCAGTGGACCAGCAGAGCAACCAGGGGCAAAAAGGCAAAGAATAAACCCCCTATTAGAAGATGAATTTATTGAGGAAACCACAGGTAGTATAAGAGGGGAAAGACGGTCAGCTAGGAGACATCTCGAGTAATAGAGACATCCACCAACTCTCACAAGCAAGACCCAGAAAGGCTGCATAGTGTCGAAGTTTCATCCACTAGGTCGCAAAGAAAGAAAGGTTTCGAAATTATAAGAACATTTACAGAGATAAAGGCCCAGAATGACCCACTAAGGCTGGAACTTTATAATCAATTTCTCAAGATGACTCCTACCAACCAGCAAAGGTTAATGTATGCATATGACATTAAAGAAGGTAAAATTATCTTGAGCCACTTTAAGCCTAAATTACAAACACCATGATCAGCAATTGACTAAATCAGAATAAATCTGGAGGTCCTTGCCAAAGACATTCATCCAATTGACCAGATTGAGCTGCATAAGCAAACTGGAGAGATGGTCTACTCCACACTGGCAGATAGAGCAATGTTGGCTTACAAATTGTAGGATTCCTTAAATAATACCTCAGCTCAACTGGATTTGGAGAAGGCTTCCTCTCTAGCCAAGGGCAACAGGATCAAATCCCTGGAAGATATTATTATTGAACTGGGACATGATCCCAGAGATGCCAAAGGCGTAAAGGCATTGATGAAGAAGAAGGAAGAGGACATTGCTGCCCTCAAGAAACAATTAAGCTACCTATTACTATGCATCCACAAACTACAGAAGTTGTACAACAACAGTCACAGGAGGACATGATGGACCTGCTGATGAAATTGA
This sequence comes from Pinus tabuliformis, assembly GCA_031772625.1. Classification (NCBI taxonomy): domain Eukaryota; kingdom Viridiplantae; phylum Streptophyta; class Pinopsida; order Pinales; family Pinaceae; genus Pinus; species Pinus tabuliformis. The sequence continues at coordinate 1,508,267,435 of CM062818.1, forward strand.
ATGAAAGATTAAGTGTGACAGAACAGGCATTGGAGAAAGCACTACAAGAAAAGTAGGGAGAGTCAATCTCCCAGCCACCTGAGGTAGCTCCAACAGTCACAACTACCCCTCCTATAGATATAACAGCAGTGCCTCCCACTGTCTCAGCATCAACTGTAGAAATCATAACAAGCACCTCAGCAACAGTAGCAAGCAACAGTACTGGCATGACAACAGAAGAATTGATAAAAGCCATGGAGGAATTAAAACTCCAAGTATCAGAGCTGAAGCTAGTCAAAGAAAAATTGGCAAAGGTTGAACAGAGCTATGATAAATCCAAGATGAGTGTGGCAGAGAAAACAAGGGAGGTAAAATCATTGGAGAACAAAGTAAGCGCCTTAGAAAAGGATCTCTCTCTGCATAAACCCCTGGCAGAAATCAAAGGAATCTTGTGGGCCAACATTGGTCAATCCCTTAGTGATGTGTGGAGATCGATACAGGTGATACATGAACAGATTGACTTGATAGCCCAAGTGGAGATTAAAAAGGCTAGAACTTTATTGGGACATACTCCCAAGCAGGCCAACAGGCTAATACATTTTTTGAACACCAAGACCAGTGAAGAACTAGCAACACTCGACATCAGAGATAGGACAGGAACCATTCTAACAGTCAAAAGAGTTCTGACCATGAGAACCCTGATGCAAAATTTGGAGAGGAGGTGCTAGGACATGCAAGTGGAGATACATTCTTTCACAGAAAGATTCACAGCTTTGCAGGAAAAGGGTCTGCCCAATTTATTAACCAACAATTACGGACTGATGAAACATGCAAATTATGCACACAGGTTGAATACATATGTTCCGAATCAAATCACCACATCATCAAGTACTTCAGGATAGAAAGCTCTCCCATATGGCCAAAGCCTCTACGACAACTTAGAAAATCTATTTTATATTGAGCATGAAGTAAAAAATCTATTTTCAATCCAGCCCAATTTCTTCAGGTACACAGACACTGATGAGACTTTGAGAAAGCTGCTAAGACATAAGTTACTAGATGAGAAGTGGTGGCATAGCATGTTAGAAATTCTATAAAAATATCTTTGGTATCTTTTATATCTTTGCTAAATTAAAAGTTTTGTACCATGTGCCATAAGGCAGAGAAGAGAAATAAATCACGCTCACACGGATTAAAGTGTTTCATAGCAGAGTCAAAAAGAAAATCCAATGCAGGAAAAATGACCAGCACAGAGGATTAGAAGAAGACAACTGGGAACCGACTTGCGACACCTACCTCTAGTACATCTCATAAAGACGAGTTAACCAGCGTAGCATAAATTTATTACATCTATTTATTGTCTTCCTGTTTTCGAGACTATATGTCTCTGTCTATGTGAAAGAAGCATTAATTGTCAGCAAATATTATTCCTTTAGATATTTTGTAAGCTATTTGATATTTTTGTGTAAATACCCCCACAGACGAAGTATTTGGGGTTGGTTGGTGGTGAATGTTCATAGTTTTGATTGTAATACTGAACAATTTTGGAAATAAAAAGCTTTTGGAACCATTTTTTCGAGCTCGTTGGATGAAGAACTAACGCCAAGGACCATGTTACAGAATTCTTGAATCGTTTTTGTGGATCAATAATTCCCTTCTAACTTGTGTCTTACAGTTTTCGTGTTTACTATATCATATATGTTTCATGATCTTAATAATAGAGAAAAAGAATAACTCAGAATTTGATTGTTTGCACTCTGTGTTCAGTATCTGTTATTATTAATGTTTCCTTCAGAATTAGCATAAACTATGAATTCTTAATTGCTCTAGTTTCCCCTGATTCTTTCATCTTGAATATTAGTTGAGGAATTCTTAATTTCTCCTCAGCAGTAATCAACCATTTTCCCTCTGTCAACATGATGAAGGATTCTTGATTTCCCTTCACCCATTGACTCCATTCCATCTGACTGCAGCCTATAAATTGTTCCATATTCGAGTACCTTGCTCTGTGATAAATCCTCTGGTGAGAAACCTAACCCATGAAGCCATTTCTCTTTGACTCCATCATGCCCAATGGACTAAAATGTTTCAGTTTTACCTCACTGTGCTATTGATTCCCCATCCTTCCAACCAAACTCAAAACAAAACCATTGAACTTCATAACTAGCCTAATACTTTCCAAAACAAAGTTAAATCATAAAGAGAGAGCCCTCTCTGGATGCAGATTGGATAGAATCTGTGTCTAAAATATTGGTTTGTGGTTACCTTGGCCGTATTCCCTTTCTTGCAACTTTAGGGAACAAGCTGAGTGATAACATCATTGGCAACTCCACTGGGGACTTACTGAATCTCTATTTGTTACTATTTCCATGGTATAAGCTACAGACAGAGCCTGAAAGTTAGCCAAATAGCTTTTGAAATGCTTTTGTTTTCCAATAGCAGAAGTAAATAAATGCAACTTCAGTCTATCCGTGGTCTAGCTTATAGATTGGACAGTTAGTTTCGAAAATTTAATCAGTTCCTTGTTTATAATTCTTTAAGAAAATTCCCAATTTTCATATATGAAATCTCTTAAAGAAAACTGTTAAAGTTGTATTATAAAAAACCATTTACACAAAAACCAAAAATACAACTAAAAGCCTGGCTTCAGGAAGGATTCATTACACCAGATTAAATCCAGATCCAAATCCACCACCCGTGTTTGATAATCCTAATCTGATTCCTAAAATTCTTAGAAAACATCAGAGCCAAGAAATTTCTGCTATTTCTCGGCCTTTATCTAGATCCAAATCCTATCATGTAGGGTCAGTTTACCTTGAGGATGAACCTTCTGCTAATTATTTAGGAAACCCCACATTGGAGGCCTGTTCTGAATTCAGATTAATTCACACAGTTCAAGATCCAGTATTCACTAATAATCTGTAGCTTGAAATTATTGCTTCATATCCTGATAGACATCTGCAGAGCTCTCTCCAATCTGAGCTTACTCCTGAAAAAACACCAAAGTTCCCTGTAATTACTACTCCTTCTCCTAGTTCACCATTAACACTTCACTCTTCCCATCCTCAAGTTACCTCTTCCACTTTTCCATCCACTGGGCATATTCCTATTGTTGTCCCAAATCCACCAGTTTTCACACTTATCCTGGTCACTATGGCAAACAGATATGCACCTCTGAACTTGCCTGCCAATCTGGGGGCTATGCCTCAAGACTATCAAAGCAAAATCACCCCTTTTGATGGCACAGGCACATATACAGCTCAGTAGCACACTAAGAAAATGACAGATTATTTTGAGATATATGAAGTTGATGATGATGATTTTAGAATGAGAATTTTTCAAAGTCTGACTGGATATGTCAGAACTTGGTTTAGAGCCCTTCCTCCAAATAGTATCAATGACCCTCAGGCCCTTTATCAGACCTTCTTGAATAGATGGGAAAATAAGAAGGACCCTCTACATATTTTATCAGAATATGAAAGTTTGAAAAGGGGTCCCCAAGAAGCTGTCCAATATTATTGCACCAGATTTAATAATACCTATCATGCTATTCCTCTAAATCTTAGACCTCCTCCAGATTTGGCCCTGATCAAATTTCCTGATGGATTTGACTCTGATATGGCTTAGCAACTTAGGAAAAGAGCTCCTAGAGACCTAGAAGAAATGTAGAGTATAACTGTAAGTATATAGGCCAACCTAATTTCTAAACGAGCTTGGGCTAGAGCTGAAAGAAGAAAACCTTTTAAGGAAGAACCATCTACCCTGGTGCTATAGACATTTTTGTGCCTAACAGCATGGAGCATGAAATGTCAATAATCTGAGGGATCCAAAGTCCCTAAACATGTTGTTCTTACCCTTAGAGAAACAAGGTCTGCAAACCACAACACTGAAAATCAGTTCTCCACCTGAAAACACTCAGAAACCGGCTATTTCTGGATCATGTCAGCTGCTCCACTGAGCATCTGCGCTGAATGTCAACTTCTCCTCTCTGTACCTGCGCTGAAGGTCAAAACTGATGAAGGCTACCTGCGCTGGGCGAGATTGGCCAAGTGGCACAGTCATTCTGCAAGGTGTCAACTGCCTAGGAAGCTTCCAAACTGACACTTGGGTCAAGGAATTCGCCTAATGATGAGTAAGAGGGTCTTGATCTCCAAGTGGAAGCAAGGTTCTCCAAGTGGACTCAAGAACTGAAGATTAACTAAAGTGGGAGAGGACACTAGTCAGCTTTATGCCAGTCTCAAGATGACTCATCCTTTCTCTAAAACCCTATATATAGATCTCTCTCATGAGGTCTAGGGGGGCTGGAATTTTGTGCAAGTAAGGAAGTGTTGTTGGTTTGAGTATAGAGCTATTGGGTGTTTTGCTTGAAGGAGGTGAAGAGGAGATTTCTTTCAGCTGGGAGGTGTTGCTGGATTGGGCCCACTGTGGTTGTAACTCTCTCAGAACTTTACTTCTATTATCAATAAAGTATTTGAGGTTCTTCTATATGCATGTATCTTGATGATGAATTGATGCTTGTATATTTGGTTTATGCTAATCCTTAGATCGATTATGGATGCATGCTTCTTGTAGTTTCCTTTTCTTGTGCTTTTACAGGATCTGTGTGTAGCTGGGCCGGTGAAAGGGCAAGGAGCTAGGAGCAAGCAACAAGGAGTGAAGACTGGATCAACTATTAGCGCAAGATAACGGTTAGTAGATCATCTTTTTCTTCCCTCTCTCATCTCATAAAGAAGAAACTTTGAATAGCTTTGCATTCAATTGTTGCTGAGGTACTATCACCCTTAGAGTGGGATAGAGGCATTCTGCATTAGATACTTTTCCCCCCAACAAATTGGTGACTCCGCTGGGGAACGTATCTTGTTGGTTGTTTGTGTTTCTTGCTATTCATTTCATAAACAAAGGGAGTACCGAATCGAACTGTGTTTGAATCTATCAAATACAAAGTAGAGGGCAGCTACTCTAGCTCAGTTTCTGGGCAAGTTTATGATTTGAAGAGCTGATCCAAAAGGACTCTAATAAGCTCTTAGTGATAGCTTTTCATCCTCCTTTACATCCCTTAGTGTGTCCTTGACTGATAGCTTCTGATTTGAGCAAAAACTGTGAATTTTTGAGCAATCTGTGACCCGGAAACCAAGACGGACGAAAGTCTCATTCTTCATTGCAAGTTGTACAAAGGTTGTCTGCATTTCAGCGCAGTTCCCGAAGGGGCTACCTGCGCTGAAGGTCAAATAGGTAGTGTTACACCTGCGCTGGACCAGTCTTGGCTTGAGTTCTGGGGTTTCCTGCTGTGTCTTGCCTTGTTTTCACTCTTGTTTTGCTGTTTGTTTCCAGTCAGTGGGCCTATCTGAAACGATCTTCCTTTGTCATTATTCCGCCTCAGTTGTATAAAGAAACTGTATTTGTTCTTTTGTATTTCTTGTGTCATTTACAGTTTCCCATAACGAAAGTGAACCAGTCTTGCATTGACCTCTTAGATCTAGACCTGTGATTAAGTGTCGTTCTGATCTTAAGAGTTAGTTTATTTGTTATTCATAGCTGATTGAGTTTGTCGCTTTCGTTATATGGTTTGGATTTATATATTTCTAAGTGTCGAAACAAGTGAATCGTAAGGTGTCTTTCGATTTTGGACAGACTTGTTTGCTTTCGCTTGAAATTGAATTCAAAGTTATACAACAGCTTTCTTTTTGCATTTCATCAACATTAAGAAAGAGAAAAGAAATACTTGCATTGTGCATGTGCATTATGACAGTTTGCATGTTGATTTAGGAAAGTGCATTAGTGTGTGCTCTATGATCTGTGTGAAAAGGTGTTATCTTCCTTCTCCCTCAGTAGTTAAGGTTTTCAAAGTTGAAAGATTGAAAATCTTGCTTATCATCTTAGATTGCATTCAGGAGTGTTTCTATACATCTCGTGGTGATCCATAAAGTCAAACTGCTAAACAAGATCAACCTTAAAATAAATTGAATTTACATAACAACGCATTGAAACATAACGCAAACATCTAGAGGTCTAAGCTAGAGACGTGTTCCGGCGTCGTTAAACGTGATATCTTAGCGTTGAGTGGTTGGGTGATTCCTCCACGGTGAAGCGATAAGTATCAATACGGACTTGTGCTCCCACGTACCGTCGCGTATATATTGGGAGACCCCTACAGGATCAAAGCCTTTATCCATAGGAAACCGTGTTGGCCGCCCCACTGATCGTAATGCAGTGAACACAACATTCACGAAGATCGACCACTCGTACCGTAAAACGTATTCTGTGGTTTTGCGAAAAGTTTGGCACACCCTCTGCCTAGAACTCCAGAGCAGTTTCTTTTGGCCTTTTTCAAACTCTATAACTGAAAAATTCCATCCGAGCATTTGTCACTTCGGGCTTGTTAAAACATCGAAGGAGACTAGAGTCATCTTTAGCTTTTTCTCGACTCTTAAAAAGTGAAAAAGCAAGTTGTGTCTAAGCGTCGTTATAAAATTTATTTTAAACGGAACATAATCACCTCCTATTCCCGCGTTGATCTTTAAGTTGAGAACATGGAACGCCCCAACCAAGGAACTCCACATGGTGGAAATCCTGGTCCTTTCTCCTCTTGGGGAGAATTTGGTGCGCCCCACATGGCCACATTGTCGCTTCCAGGACTGACAATTGGCCTACCTGTTTGGCTATTCTCAACTAGTGTAGTTCAGAACACCATGGTTCCTGAGTAGTCGAGTCAACAGTTAGATGAGTCTAGAGCCTCCCACCAGCCTTCTACTTCCTCTAACCCTTCCTCCAATCCTTCATCTTCAAAAGGTGGAGCCGGCAAAAGCCAAGCTCCCATGGAGAAGAAGGAAAAGAAGAAGAAAGAAAAGAAGAAGAAGGAGCCTAAGGCGACTGGGGGCAAGCAAAAGACATCTGACAAAAACCCACACACAGCACAGACCGGGCCTAAATCGCCATGTGTCATATGTAGAGGGAACCACTTCCATAGAGATTGTCCCTGTATTCCCCGGATACTAAGGGACTGGTCCCCTCGGTTGCACAATTCGGGAGCATCAACCTCTGATAGCCATGTTGATTGCTTACCGTCAACCAGTGAAAGTGAAGGTTCAAGACAAAGAGGGGGAGCAAGATCCCCCTGCAAACTGTGTGAAGGCGGTCACGCCATCCACCGTTGTCCCTTCTTAGACGAAGCAAAGAGAGTTTTGGAAGATCGTCCGGTTTCTCCGGTAGTACTTCCTCCTGGATACAAAAAACTCGTGCCAAGTCCTTCGTTGGTTGAAAATACAGCTAGCCCACTCAAGTGGTCAGTTGAAGTGTCAGTCATTGAAAATGAACCTACTGAATCTAGACCAGACGAAATTCTAAAGGTCGATACGGCAGTTGACCCGGTTCTTCCTTCAGAGGTTTCATCCTCAAATGACATCGTCACTGAAGATTCATCTTCAAATGACACCCTCACTGAAGAGAATAAGGATGACACCATCCAGATTCTTTTCATCAACACAGATTCTGATGAGCATCAGGGCAATGCGCCCATTCCTTTATCGCAGGAAGGAACATCGTCAGGATCGTATCCGGCCGTGTATTCGGTCCCACCACCAAGCAACCTGGTTGTGTCCTTTGATTGGAACCAACTGGGCAGACCTCGGTTACCAGCCAGTATACCATTCAGAATCATAGTCCAAATTTATAGAATGGTGATGGCTGGGACTATCATTGATGAAGGGTTATCTGTGAGTATCCTTTCCTCTGTTGCTTGGAAAGCACTGGGTTCCCCGGCGCTTTTCCCTGAGATAAGAAATCTCTCGGGCTTTGATAAAGGAACCAGTCGACCATTAGGGATCCTCCCCAATGTGCCTGTTACATTGAAAGGGAAGACCGTTCAAATGAACATGATGGTCATTCAAGGACCCTTGGATTATAACCTACTCCTTGGACGTGACTATATATATTGCATGGGAGCTATAGTCTCCTCACTCTTTAGAGTAATGTGTTTTCCACACGAAGGAAGGGTGGTCAAGCTCGTAGACCAACTTTCATTTCCGGGATCACGCATCGCAAATAGTCAAATAACAATCTTCAATGGTCTATTCACCCAAGAAATGTCTCCACCCCCAGTCCTCCTTCCCGATGAATGCGAGTGATTCAGAAAGATAGAACTGGAACCCACGGGGCATGCATCCTGGTCTGCTTCGGGCAGAGGAAACCTTGGGTATAAAGTAGAATTTCCGCGAAAGAATATGACTAGTCCGTACCCCGTCCGTGGAAGGAAGAGGGGTTGTTCTGGAACAGGATTCTTTTGATAAGGTTACTTTTCTGACAAAGGTCATTCAACTTTGCCTAAACAGGTAGGCTACCAAAGAAAGGGATTCTTTTGCGGCAGCAAATTGTAACCATCTTTGGATAAAAGGCAAGCCTCACCCATTAAAACTAAGGTTTTAGAGGATAAGTAGGGGCAGCCTCCAAAGAAAGAGATTCTTTTTCTGCAGAAAATAGTAACCATCTTTGAGTAACCTAATGATAGACATCGCTGAAGAAAGAGCTTCATTTGCGGCAGCAAATAAAACCATTCTTTGGGTAACCAGAAAGAAGCAAGCCTCACCCTTTAAAACAAATGTTTTATCGGATAAGTAGGGGCAGCTTTGAAATTGTACCTTATACCTGGGGGCATGCAAACCTTTTGGAGTGTAAAAAAAAGAGCGGTCATTGATCGTTTCCTAACTTACATAAAGAAAGGATGAGAGGGAGCATAGCTTTGGTAAGGCGCAAGCTCTATAAAAAATGGGATCTTTCAGGAGACATTCTTATCTTATGACTGGTATATCGAGCAGTTTTAGCATAAAGTTCATGCTCGTTAAAAAATAAACGTAAGATCCGAGCAGTTTTAACGCGGTCTTCATGCTCGTTAAAAAATAAATAAAAGCAATGAGCAATGTTTCCTCCAGAGTTTAAGCTCATTTTTATCTCAAAAAAGAACCTATTCCGGTAAATAACCATTGTGATCATAAATTTATTAGCCATAAAAGCCTTGGTTGTGTTTGCATCCGCCACCTCCATTCCATTTGGCCGATCGTTCACCCCCATATGATTGTTTACCCATTTTGAGGAACAGCTGCGAAGAGTGATTCCACTTAGCCATCCTTGTGACACTACCGTGATTGGAAAATTCCAACCTATACCTGGAATCTGCTGCTATCCCTGTTTATCACTCGTTCCTCAAAAGACGAGTCTTCTTTGAGCTCTTTTCTCCTGACTCGTAAAATATGAAAAGTTTGCCGAGTTTTGGCCTTCCAGCTCGTTAAAAGGACCGGAAGAGCTATCCCTCCTCTAGATTTTAATCTTTTTGGACCCGGGGGATTATTGCACAAAAAGGTCGAGCGCTTGTTTTATTCGGCTCGTTAAAGTTATCGAAAATTCATCCCTTTTGTATTGTTTTATACTTTTTCGGACTTAAGGGATTAGATGACGAAAAAGGAATTTTGGAGTTAACTTTCTGTACCTTTTCAGACTCTCTAAAAATGAAAAGGACCGAGTTGTCTTTGTCGCTAGACTCGTTAAAATGATTAAATAGCGACAAACTTGTCTTTAGACGAGAACGAGTTTCCCTATCGCTAGGCTCGTTAAAACATAGCGATGGGCTTGCCCGAAGGGCAGGTTATAGAACAAGCATATGTTATCCTCCTCAAGCTTGACAAAAATAAAGAGGTACTGGTCAGAAATGACTGGGGAAAAATTGGGAGAACCTCAAAGCTTTTATGGTAGCAAGTCGCTCTTGAACATGACACTTTGTCCTCCATACCACATCGGGTTGGGTTGTTTCATTCACCGGTCTCATCACCATGGTCCTCGCCAAACCATCCGTATTTGGGGTCATGCTACCGATCCATCACATTAGTGTCGTTATATGTTCAAGAGATGTGTTCAGAAAGAGTCAACCGTGTCCCATCCACTGCCATACATTATCCTTCATCCACCCATGATCGCCACCCTGAATCATATCTCACAGATTGTTTTCACCTCCACTAATGTCATTAGCTCCGTTCCGTGTCATTGATGTGGGATTCATTAAGGCCCTCCTTTGACGGATCGCTTCTTGTCGACTTCAGCTCATTATCCAAGAAGTTGATCTAGGAACAAAACCCCCAGTACTTTGAAGCTTGCATGCCTCAATGGCAAGTTTCTCACTTCCGGCGACATGTATACATCAATGACCTTCGACCAGAAGATTTTGCGTGGTGTTCGACGCCAAGTCCTTTATTCACACCACGTGAATTGTACTGCAGTACCTTGAGGGTCATTGTCATTATTGGTGATTCCTCTCGCGCTTGTTAACGGTTTACATTATTGACCGGTAATCAAGCGATGTCTTTCCATGTTCGACTTCAACGTAATTCTCACATGGATCGACTTGTACTTAGAGTGAAGATCGAACGAGATTGAAGACCCCGGATCTAGTTTCATCCATCCGGGCTGCGATATATATTCAGGAAATATAAAGACATTTGATATGTACATTGTTGCAGCAGATGATCATCCTACTCAAAGGATGATAATTTCAGCAGAGAATTATCAGTCTATCATCAGACGGTCGTCTGTTATATGTACCAAAATGAATTTATAAAGCTGAGCATGGGAATACCCGCCTCAGCTAGATCATGAAAGCAGAATGAAAAATAATGTATTGTATTGTATTTTATTGCGGGGCACCTCTCAGCGATTGAATGAACTTCGGATCCTCCTAATAAAGCATTTCACCCGATAAACGACCTCATACTTTAGGGGGCAACTGTTATAGACATTTTTGTGCCTAACAGCATGGAGCATGAAATGTCAATAATCTGAGGGATCCAAAGTCCCTAAACATGTTGTTCTTACCCTTAGAGAAACAAGGTCTGCAAACCACAGCACTGAAAATCAGTTCTCCACCTGAAAACACTCAAAAACCGGCTATTTCTGGATCATGTCAGCTGCTCCACTGAGCATCTGCACTGAATGTCAACTGCTCCTCTCTGTACCTGCGCTGAAGGTCAAAACTGATGAAGGCTACCTGCGCTGGGCGAGATTGGCCAAGTGGCACAGTCATTCTGCAAGGTGTCAACTGCTCAGGAAGCTTCCAAACTGACACTTGGGTCAAGGAATTCGCCTAGTGATGAATAAGAGGGTCTTGATCTCCAAGTGGAAGCAAGGTTCTCCAAGTGGACTCAAGAACTGAAGATTAACTAAAGTGGGAGAGGACACTAGTCAACTTTATGCCAGTCTCAAGATGACTCATCCTTTCTCCAAAACCCTATATATAGATCTCTCTCATGAGGTCTAGGGGGGCTGGAATTTTGTGCAAGTAAGGAAGTGTTGTTGGTTTGAGTATAGAGCTATTGGGTGTTTTGCTTGAAGGAGGTGAAGAGGAGATTTCTTTCAGCTGGGAGGTGTTGTTGGATTGGGCCCACTGTGGTTGTAACTCTCTCAAAACTTTACTTCTATTATCAATAAAGTATTTGAGGTTCTTCTATATGCATGTATCTTGATGATGAATTGATGCTTGTATATTTGGTTTATGCTAATCCTTAGATCGATTATGGATGCATGCTTCTTGTAGTTTCCTTTTCTTGTGCTTTTACAGGATCTGTGTGTAGCTAGGCCGGTGAAAGGGCAAGGGGCTAGGAGCAAGCAGCAAGGAGTGAAGACTGGATCAACTATTAGCACAAGATAACGGTTAGTAGATCATCTTTTTCTTCCCTCTCTCATCTCATAAAGAAGAAACTTTGAATAGCTTTGCATTCAGTTGTTGCTAAGGTACTATCACCCTTAGAGTGGGATAGAGGCATTCTGCATTAGATACTTTTCCCCCCAACACCTGGAACAGAAGTTAGATGCTATCCTAAAAGCAATGGAAAGACTTGGAGATAGAGTAGGGACCATTGAGAGGAAATCATCATGGGATGGTCAACCAAACAACACTACAAGAAATCCAAATTTCAGGAAGAATGAGAACCTTAATACTGGAAAATCTGGACTTGACCAAAACATTAGGCCCCCTTTCCAAGAAAATTTTGCTAAAGCCTCGACTTCTGAGGAACCACCAAAAGACACACAAATCAATTTAATGGGCCTAAACAATGAACAACAAGTCTTCTTAACCCAAGAAGACCAAGAAGCTCACTCTGTCAAACAGCTCCAAACTCAGTCAGGTGAATCATTTGATTTTAGAGAGGGATATAATACAACAATCTATGAGGTCCACAAGCAGTATAATCTAAGTAGGAGAATATATGTCCCAGAAACTGATAAACAGAAAAATCATAAGCAGCCTAACAAAAGAAAAATCATTAAACCCCCTGTACAAACACCTCCTCAAATATCTCATAACCCGAAGGATCCAATAATTCAAGACATTTCACATGAACAACAAACTAACACACAACCCTCCACTTCCATTCCCTTCAGAAGAAATGTGGCAGAATCTCCAGAATCTAATGTAGAAGCAACTTTAGTTCATAATCCCACTCCTGATATGGACAAAAACACAGGAAATCCAGTAGAACAAGAGAATCCCATAGCCCGAAATACAAAAATCCAAGTTGAAAAACATTCTAATCTTGAGACAGAAATAGGAAAATTAAAAATAGCAATTCCATTGTCAAAATTGGCTAAGCATGATGCCTATAGAAGTCAAATTAGCAAATCACTTCAAATTTCTGTAAGCCAAGATTCAGTAAATTTCTTTGATGATCAACCTGAATTAATTTTTGGGCTTGAGGTGAATGGTAAATCAGTAGATGGAGGTATTCCTCCATTTTATGTGATTCTAAGCATACATGACAAAATACTCCATAATGCCATGTTTGATTCTGGCGCTTCTCACAATTTGATGCCTAAATCTTTGATGGAGAAGTTGGAACTAGATATTACCAGACCTTATAAAGATCTATTCTCTTTTGACTCCAGCCAGGTCAAATGTCTAGGGTTAATCAAAGATTTATGTGTGTCATTAGTCCAATACCCCGCAAAAACAATTTTAATGGACGTAGTGGTGGCTGATATTCCACCCAAATATGGCATGTTATTGTCTAGGTCTTGGGGTGCCAAGCTTCAAGGATCATTACAGTTGGATATGTCCTATGCCACTATTTATGTGTTTGGTCAACCAAAGAAACTATATAGAGAGACTTTAATGAAATATGTGGTGAGCAGCCAAGTGAAACCTCAGAATTTCCCCATCTACTCATTACACTCTGATTTGGACTCCTTCATCCTCTTTAATGGCCAAACAAATCCCCCAGCTCATGTCAAAGTTTTAACATCTGAACAGGAAGAAACTTCAAGCAAAACCTATGGTATTTGCATTCAACAAATCTCTGATAATGATAATATATCAGACAATCGAGAGAAACCAGCTAAAAATGAAGAAATATATTCCCCCAGGAAGCAAATCACTCAAACTCCTAATACCGACTATGAACATGAAACTCTTTCGTATTTAGAATTTGATGGTTCAGTTAAGAAATTAGGAGTAGGGGCGGGAATTTGGGTGCAAAATTTAGAAAATGACCATGCTGAGGGTCATGCTTATAGGTTAAGTTTTAAATGCACTAACAACATGGCTGAATATGAAGCCCTGCTGCTAGGGCTTAAACTGGTCAAAAGAATGGGGGGAAGCCGAATATCAGTTTTGGGAGACTCTGATTTGGTAATTCAATAGATAAAAGGAAATTTCCTGACAATTGATCCTAGACTGAGAGATTATAAAGGAACAACAATTGACATCCTCAATGCATTCCATGAAACACTGCTTACCAAAGGCCCAAGAAAGCATAATTTGCATGCTCACAGCTTGGCAACATTTGCCGGCACTTGCAAACTACTGTTTGAACCTAATCACCAGTTCATAGCTGAGATTAGACATAGGCCAGCAATACCTGATAATGTAAAGAATTGGCAAGTGTTTGACAATGACATCCAGATCAACAATTTTTTAACTCTAGAGCAAGAGTTCTCTAGCACAAATATAGACCTAGACACTATTAGTGAGTATGATCAAACAGAAAATTCGCAAACAAACATTTCAGCAGCAAATGCAATTCAAAGGCTACATCCCACAAACTTTACCAAGGAGGAAATGCAGGACCTTAAAGAAACAGATATTGATGAGATCATTGAAACAGAAGCTGAAGTTATTGATTTGAAACATAATTGTTTATCCAAAGGATTAACTCCACTAGAATATTTTTTTTTATTCTAATGATATTCCAAAGAAGCCCAAAATGCAACCTTTAAAAGCTGATATTGAAGACTGTAACATAGGGACTGAGGAAAATCCAAAGATGATAAAATTGTCCAAAACCTTGCCCCCTGATAAAAATCTTAAATAAGTTGAACTATTCAAGGAATTCCAGGATGTTTTTGCATGGAGTTATGAGGATCTCAAATCTTATAATACTTTTGTAATTCAACATACCATACCTCTCAAAGAAAATCAGAAACCTTTTAAATAAAAACTCAGGAGAATTAACCTTGTACTTCTCCCATTAATTGAAAAGGAAATCAAACGCATGTATGAGGCAGGAATTATTGCTCCTATTAGATTTTTAGAGTGGGTATCTAATCTAGTACCCACTAGGAAGAAAACAGGGGAAATTAGATTGTGTGCGGACTTAAGGAATCTGAACAAGGTTTCTTTGAAACACAATTACCCCTTGCCCAAGATGGATCACATTCTACAAAGGGTGGTAGGTGCCTCTAGGACCTCACTGCTAGATGGATTCTCAGGTTTTAATCAGATTCTGGTCCACCCTGATGATAAAAAAAAGACTGCCTTCACAAACCCGTGGGGAACTTTCAAATATGTAAAAATGCCTTTTGGACTTAAGAATGCAGGGGCAACCTTTCAAAGAGAAATGGATATAGCTTTTGCAAAGGAGATTCATGATTTTCTAGTTATATACCTAGATGACCTTACTGCATTTTCCAAATCAGATCAGCAACATCTAGATCATTTGAGACAAGTGTTTCTAATATGCAGAAAGTATGGTATCTCATTAAACCCTAAGAAGTCATTGTTTGGTCTAGAGGAGGGAAAAATGTTAGGCCACATAATCTCCAAAGAGGGCATTAGAATTGATCCCGAGAGAATACAAGCTATTCTGCAAGTTCCTCACCCCAGAAATATCAAAGAACTTCAAGCCTTCCTTGGAAAAATCAACTTTTTAAGGAGATTTATACCAAATCTGGCCGAATTAATCAGACTGTTAAACAACATGTTAAAAAGGATTCCAAGGTTAAATGAACAGTAGAAGCCAAACAAGAGTTTGAAGAAATCAAAATGCCTTTAACTAAAACGTGAATCCTTACAAGCCCAAAATTTGATAGGGATTTCATGATATTTTCATTTGCGTCAGAACACACCATTGTTGTTGTTTTATTGCAAAAAGATGATCAAGGATGTGAAAACCCCATAGATTTTTTCAGTAAAGCACTTAGATATGCACCTTTAAAATATCAAATCATGGAAAAATAGGCTTATGCACTGGTGAAAGCTATTAAGGACTTCAGAGTTTATATCATATACTCTCATATAATAGCTTATTTACCAAGTGATGTTGTCAAAGATATCCTAACTCGGGAGGGAATTGAAGGAAAAAGAGGGAAATGGATAGCTAACATCTTAGAATACGACATTGAAATAAAACCTACAAAGCTGATAAAGGGACAAGGATTAGCTAAACTTATGACTGAAACCAATTTTCAAGCCCTTGATATCAATGAACTAGATAATGAACAGGAGATGGCAACTCCACAGATCAATCAAGCCTTTTTACAATCACCTTGGTATGTTGATATAATTCATGTATTGCTAAACCTGCAAGCTCCTCCAGGGTTATCCAGAACAAAGAAAAGATTTGTGAAAATGAAAGCTTCAAAATTTTATATTTTAGATGATGTTTTATTTTGGAAAAATCATGAGGGCATATTACTGAATTTCTTAACAAAGGATGAAACTGAAAAAATACAGAAAGAATTTCATGTAGGGGACTGTGGTGAACATCTTTATTGGAAATCAACAGCAGATAAAATCCTAAGAGCTGGATTTTACTGGCCCACCCTATTTGTTGATGTGAACAAATTTGTTGCTTCTTGCCATAAATGTCAAATTTTTGAAGGCAAAAGGAAGCTTTTACCTCTAACCTTGAAACCAATTTCCACAGAAAATCCTTTCCAACAATGGGGTTTAGACTTCATTGGGGAAATCCATCCTCCATCTTTTGGCCAAAATAAATGGATCCTTACTGCGACTGATTACTTCACCAAGTGGATAGAAGTTATTCCTACTAGACAAGCCAATGATACCATGATCATAGGATTCTTAGAAACCAATATGCTCTCCCGATTTGGATGTCCTGAAAAGATCATAACCGATAATGTTGTTGCCTTCAAGTCTAAGAGAATGATAAGTTTTTGTCACAAATACCATATCACTTTAGGGTATTCCACTGCGTATTACCCTCAAGGTAATGGCCTAGCCGAATCTTCCAATAAAAGCCTGATCAATATCATCAAGAAATTGTTGGAGCACAACAATAAGAACTGGCACAAAAAACTGATAAATGCACTATGGGCCTAGACAGATTAACTACAAAGAGATATATTGGAACCAGCCCACATGAGCTTGTATATGGCATGGAGGCTGTATTTCCTTCATCTTTGGGAGTTCCTGTGATGAAATTGCCGCAAGAAACTCAGGTGGAACCCAATGATATTCAAAGAAGAATAAATCAGACTATCCACTTGCAACAGACTAGGGAGGAAGTATATCAAAAATCTCAAGTACTACAAGAAAAACTCAAGAAGATTTTGATAAAAGGACAAAGGCAGAAGATTTCTACATAGGAGACAAAGTTTTGAAGTGAGATTCTAGGAGAGAAGATAAAGGAAAGCATGGGAAGTTTGACTTCCTATGCAAGGGACCTTATATAATTCAGGTTGTGAAAGGAAACAATACCTACTTTTTGAACAATTTGGATGGCACAGAAGCAGGAGAAGGGCCAATCAATGGCCGGATGCTCAAGCACTACTTGGATCTGACTGTCTGAGATATTTTCGTTCTAAAAACATGTACATATTTTACACTTGATAATGTCTTAGTCTGGATTGGATAGAAAATTGCTGAAGTTAAAGCCCGAAGTGAAGGCCCTAAGCTTCACAACTATAACTGTCATAAGTATAATAAGGCAACCAACAGAAGGAGATTTTAGAGCAAAAGCAGAGGTAATGAAGAAGGCTATCTGACCTGTTGTTCTCGACTTTCCACCAGGGAAAGCCATCCCCAAGTGGAACCACTGTTAGGTTCCTATAGCAATAAGTGCCATATTTCATGATTGACATTTATAAGTTCTCTAATATGTTCACACCTTTTACTGGCTGTAAAGGTTTTCCATATTGTCAAAAAATTAAAAAATTAAAAAATGTAAAGAGGGTATGCCCTAAAAGAAAAATCAAAGGGAAAAAAGAATGAAATGGTCAAGAAAATGAAAGAAATGACACTACTATTCTGTTTTTGCAATAATCTGATGGTGTGCAGCTTGCTGATTTATGCCACCATGAGTGGCCAAACAACTCAATCTTGGCCAGTTCATGTTTCAATTTATTTGTTTTAGAGATAGAGAATGAAGTCTGTCCAAACTGTTTAATCTTGGCAGATAAGTAGATAGGTAGAGAAGCAAAGGAGCTCAACTTCTTAATCTGAGCCCTTGGAAGAAATAAGGTTAGATTTAGATAGGTTTAATCAAGTAAAGAAGAGAAAAAAAAAATGATGAGGGTTTTCCAGCTCAAATGTGACCAAAGAAAAGGAAGAAAAAATGTTAGGTACAGTAGGTTGGGTAGGTAGTTTTGGTGTTGCAGAAGCATGCTTATAATTAATTATGTCTCTCAAAGGCATTTATCTTATTCTTATCATAAGGTCCATGGAAATTGTCTGGTTACCAATCAAGTGAGGCATGACTAACTTCCCTTCACCCTTCTCCCCAAATCACTTACTAATCTCCCCCCATAGATATTAAGATCTGCTTGTACCCTCTAAAACCACTTACCTCACTCCATTTCCCATCAGATGCCTAACTTATGTTCCACCTACTTAGAGAAAAATAGCCACATTTCTTGTGTAAAACCATTTTCATTCCCTAAGCCTAAGTTTTTTAAACTTGATGACTTAACGCTCTTTTTCAACATACCTCTCATATTAACCCTTAACATTACTTAGTAATTTCCTATATCCGTTCCCCTCCCTTATTATCTATATAAAATAAAAACCCCATGTATTAATATCCCCTGCCTCGGTTTAAATATAAATCGTATCACTGTTTAAAGTTGGGAGTTTATAAGTTCACCTGGAACTTATTTGAAAACCCTTCCCGCGTGAAAAACTTTAGGATTAGTTAATGCTTGGTTAATTAATAGCTAAACCCACCCCGCAACGAACAATAATCGTCCCAAGAACTATTAAACCATTGTTTAAAGTACATGGGTCTCACGCTGTAACCCTCTGTCACCTCTAATGACGGCCAACCGCCCGATCGGCGCCCTCCCATTAGATGACTAACATACATATCGCTAGCCTCCATCCACGGAAGTTTACTGCCTGGGGAGCCGACGATATTGCGCCTGTACCAAAGACACGTGTCACACTCCCACGCTGCTCGCTACCCCTCCCACCAAAACCACTTGAACCGATAAGCGGTGTGGGCCCAAACTACTTACCGCCTTCCGCTGACCCCGCCTGCTGATGTCATCGTTGCGTCACCTCCACTACACGACAAATTATCCCGTCATCTTGATGTCATCTGACCAAAAAGCGCCAAAAGACCCCGCCAAAGCCAAATTTTGTTAAAAACCCCGTAAAATGTCATTTTCACCATATTTCACTGCAGAGCTGTTTGCATGCGAAAATTACGTTCAATTGAATGTTCAAGAAGTTAGCCCATCACCCTGCCAACAAACTCTAGTGTCCTGCTCTACGGTCCGCCATTTGACCTGCAAATACACAACTTCCATCCGTAATCCAAGTATTTATTCATTTTTGCCCTACAAACATGCAATTTTGCTTTTCCACCGAAAATTCTACCTAAGAATCCAAATTCGAGTTAAAAACAGTCTGTTTATTCATAAGAAGGCTCCCAGAATGGTTGTTTTGCCTACTTTTTCTACACAAACCCGAATTCCAATTTGAAAACCACAAGAACCAAACATGGAAGCCCCTCTGGCCCTCAATGTCGCTCCCCTCAATGCGCCACATAAAGACATGGAGTGGTTACCCCTGGCTGATAGGGATTTCCAAATTAAAGACTTAACTAGCTTCAAAAACCATCTCCAGGCATTTTGTGAAGCGAGGAACAGTCACCAAAGTAATTATGATCTCTATGGAATATGAGAGTCCAACCTGCCCATTTACTACCTCCCCTCAGTAAATGTATTCCCAGATATTATCCACCAATGCTATGCCAATTATGAGCCTGCCCAAAGATCAATTATTACCCCATCCAAGACTATCCTCTTTGATATAACTATTGAATCCATTAATGAGATGTTACACTTCAAACCTACTCAACCTCTGGCTCCTCTTTCCATGGGATTCTTTCTTGAGCAAGGTTCCAAATTGCCCAGTTCAGAAATAACCAGAATTGCAAGATTATTCATGAAACCTGATTGCCAACATGATGCTCCACCTCCCTTTCTGCATTCTTGGTTCACCGAAGGAGGACAACTGATTATCGATATGATATCCTACATCTTGGGATTTAAAACTAGTGAATTTGTTGATGAGACCACCTTAGTTCTGTTGTCAATATTTACTTCAGGACAGCCCCCTGCCATCAAATATGATTATGCCACTTTCATAGCCAATAAGATTCATGACCAATTCATGATTCTAGACAGAGAAGGAGTCTTTAAGTACACATCATATATATATCATCTATTCTTATACTATCAACCAAACAGCTTTCAATTTCCCATCAAAAAATTGGATTCTAAAGGAGAGCGGAGGTCTGTGATCTTTTGGACCTCAGTCTTCCATGATGTACGTGACTCTCCTTGTACCTACTGTGAATTCATTGACTTGTTTATACATCCACCCTCCTCTCTACTGATGAGAACTCCTCCTGCTAGGATCTCTGGTGATATGCAGAAGATTATACAGCTATCCAAACAGTACAAAATAGGTGATTGGTACCTCTACCAAAATCACACATAAATTAGATTTTATGGATGTGAGTTGTGTCCTTTCAAATTTCCCAAGTATGTACCTATGAGGCTATTTGCATTAGAATATTTTAGGCAGCTTACCAAAGCAGATTTGACCCATTTTTGCAATGCAAAGAAAAAGGCTCAGCTGAGAATCAAAAACCAACTAGGCCCCTTTATTGTCCAAAAGAGGGAAGCATGGGAAGAGGCTGAGAAGATTTTATGGGAGCAACTCAAACAGAAACAAAGTTTTTACTGGGCACCATATGACCCAAACAACTTCATAAGTGATAGGAAAGTTAGAAACATGCTATCGATATACATACATCATAACATCCCTGAAATTGAACAGTTTTCCAATCAACAAGAGTGGATAGAGGGTACATTAGTTGAAGAAATTATTGATGAAGAGAAGATGGAACAAGCTATGAAAGATCTCGAAAAAATGCTTGACCTGGACTCTTTTGGACAGGTATCTTTCGAGCTACCACGGCAAACAACAACTGGTACATCTGTTGTTGGAGCTTCTCGGCAGCCTGCACAAGAAAGCAGTACACCAGCTACAGGGACATCAAAGGGCAAGCATGTGATAGACACAGAACAACCAACAATGACGAAACAAAAAGGGAAAATTCCTCCAGCACAAACCAAGGCACCAGAGGTTCCAGTATTACAGACTCCTCTAAATGAGGAAAAAGGTAAGAAAAGGGACAAGGAAGAAGGCACACCTCTCAGTGGACCAGCAGAGCAACCAGTGGAAAAAAGGAAAAGAATAAACCCCCTATCAGAAGATGAATTTATTGAGGAAACCACAGGCAATATAAGAGGGGAAAATACGATCAGCCAGGAGACATCCCCAGTAATAGAAACATCCACCAACTCTCACAGGTAGGACCAAGAAAGCCATCATAGTGTGGAAGTTTCATCCACTAGGCCATGAAGCAAGCAAGGTTCCAATATTAAAAGAACATTTATGGAGATAAAGGCCCAGAATGACCCACTAAGGCTACAACTTTATAATCAATTTCTCAAGATGACTTCTACCAACCAGCAAAGGTTAATGTCTGCATATGACATTAAAGAAGGTAAAATGATCTTGAGCCACTTTAAGCCTAAAGTATAATAGACACAATCAGCAACTGACTACATCAGAACAAATCTGGAGGTCCTTGCCAAAGACATTCATCCAATGGACCAGATTGAGCTGCATAAGCAAACTAGAGAGATGGTCTACTCCACACTGGCAGATAGAGCAATCTTGGATTACAAATTGCAGGATTCCTTAAACAATACCTCGACTCAACTGGATTTGGAGAAGGCTTCCTCTCTAGCCAAGGACAACAGGATCAAATCCTTGGAAGATATTATTATTGAACTGGGACATGATCCCAAAGATGCTAAAGGCATAAAGGCATTGATGAAGAAGAAGGAAGAGGACATTACTGCCCTCAGGAAACAATTAAAGCTGCCTGTTACTATGCATCCACAAACTACAGAAGTTGTACAACAAAAGTCACAGGAGGAAATGATGGACCTGCTGATGAAATTGAATGAAAGATTAAGTGTGACAGAATACGCATTAGAGAAAGCACTACAAGAAAAGCAGGGAGATTCAATCTCCCAACCACCTGAAGTAGCTCCAACAGTCACAACTGCCCCTCCTACAGTTATAATAGCAGTGCCTCCCACTGTCCCGGCATCAACAACAGAAATCATAACAGGTACCTCAGCAACAGCAGCAAGCAGCAGTACTGGCATGACAACAGAAGAATTGATAAAAGCCATGGAGGAATTAAAAATCCAAGTATCAGAGCTGAAGCTAGTCAAAGAAAAATTGGCAAAGGTTGAACAGAGTTATGATAAATCCAAGATGAATGTGGCAGAGAAAACAAGGGAGGTAAAAGCATTGGAGAACAAAGTAAGAGCCTTAGAAAAGGATCTCTCTCTGCATAAACCCCTGGCAGAAATCAAAGGAATCTTGTGGGCCAACATTGGTCAATCCCTTAGTGATGTGTGGAGATTGATACAAGTGATACATGAACAGACTGACTTGATAGCAGCAGCCCAAGTGGAGATTCAAAAGGCTAGAACTTTATTGGGACATATGCCCGAGCAGGCCAATAGGCTAATACATTTTTTGAACACCAAGACCAGTGAAGAACTAGCAGCACTGGACATCAAAGACAGGACATGCACCATTCTAATAGTCAAAAGAGTTCTGACCATGAGAACCCTGATGCAAAATTTGGAGAGGAGGTGCCAGGACATGCAAGTGGAGATAAATTCTTTCACAGAAAGATTCACAGCTTTGCAGGAAAAGGGTCTACCCAGTTATTAACCAATAATTACAGACTGATGAAACATGCAGATTATGCACACAGGTTGAATACATATGTTGCTGATCAAATTACTGCATCATCAAGTACTTCAGGAGAGAAAGCACTCCCATCTGGCCAAAGCCTCTATGACAACTTAGAAAATATGTTTTATATTGAGCATGAAGTAAAACATCTATTTTCAATCTAGCCTAATTTCTTCAGGTACACAGACACTGATGAGACTTTGAGAAAGCTGCAAAGACATAAGTTACCAGATGAGCAGTGGTGGCATAGCATGTTAGAAATTCTATAGACATATCTTTGGTATCTTTTATATCTTTGATAAATTGAAAGTTTTGTACCATGTGCCATAAGGCGGAGAAGAGAAATAAATCACGCTCACGTGGGTTAAAGTGTTTCATAACAGAGTCAAAAAGAAAATCCAGCACAGGCAGAATGACCAGCACAGAAGATCAGAATAAGACAACTGGGAACCGACTTGCGGCACCTACCTCCAGTACATCTCAAAAAGACGGATCAACCAGCGCAACATGAATTTATTACATCTATTTATTGTCTTCTTGTTTTCGAGACTATCTGTCTCTATCTATGTAAAAGAAGCATTAATTGTCAACAGATATTATTCCTTCAGATATTTTGTAAGCTATTTGATATTTTTGTATTAATACCCCCCTAAACGAAGTATTTGGGGTTGGTTGGTGGTGAATGTTCATATTTTTGGCTATAATACTGAACAATTTTGGAAATAAAAATCTTTTGGAACCATTTTGTTGAGCTCACTGGATGAAGAACTGACACCAAGGACCATGTTACAAAATTCTTGAATCGTTTTTATGGATCAATAAGTCCCTTCTAACTTGTGTCTTACAATTTCTATGTTTACTATATCATATATGTTTCTTGATCTAAATAATAGAGAAAAAGAATAACTCAGAATTTGCTTGTTTGCACTCTGTGTTCAATCTCTGCTATAATTAATGTTTTCTTTAGAATTATCATAAACTGTGAATTTTTAATTGCTCCAGATTCCCCTGGTTCTTTCTTCTTGACTATTAGCTGAGGAATTCTTAATTTCTCCTCAGCAGTAATCATCCATTTTCCCTCTGTGAACATGATGAAGGATTCTTGATTGCCCTTCACCCATTGGCTCCATTCTGTCTGACTGCAGCCTATAAATTGTTCCATATTCGCGTACCTTGCTCTGTGATAAATCCTTTGGTGAGAAACCTAACCCATGAAGCCATTTCTCTTTGACTCCATCATGACCAATTGACTAAAATGTTTCGGTTTTACCTCACTGTGCTATTGATTCCCCATCCTTCCAACCAAACTCAAAACAAAACCACTGAACTTCATAAATAGCCTAATACTTTCCAAAACAAAGTTAAATGATAAAGAGAGAGCCCTCTCTGGATGCAGATTGGCTAGAATCTATGTCTAAAAGATTGGTCTGTGGTTACTTTGGCCGTATTCCCTTTCTTGCAACTTTAGGGAACAACCCGAGTGATAACAGTGAGCTCTCTCATCGTGCGTTTACCCTAGCTGTTTGGTTGCTTGGGTGGACCTCATAGGAGGGGGTGTTACAGGGTTGGTAGAACAAATTATATGTATAGATTGTGATAGTAAGAGTGCAATATTTGTGGCAAACAACCCATCTTGTCATTTAAAGACAAAATGTATTGATGGTCAATATCACTTCATGAGAGATATAACGTAAGACAAGAAGCTGCTACTAGAAAAGAGTGGGAAATTTTAAGAATGTTACAAATTCATTAACAAAATTTGCGAGAACTGAGAAGTTCTCTTGGTGTAGAGAAATAATGGCCATTATTACCCTTGATTGTTGATCATGAACTCTCGTGACCCCCTATGTGCAAAGAAAAAAAAGGTGGGAGAATGTTCGGTATGTGTTATATTATTTGCACGACTATCCCCACATGTTGTAAAAGTGCATGATGCACAATAAGGGGATGAGCACGCCCCCACCCCCCCCCCCCCCCCCCCCCCCAACCCCCCCCCCTCCCCCCGCCCCCCCAAAAAAAAGGTAATTTTATGCATTCATCTTTTGTGGTTTTCAAAATATGGTTTTTTATCAAAGTGGTTTTATGGTGGATAGTGGTCTTTCCTGTGATTTTGTAGTTTTGATTAAGGAACTATGCTTGTTTTATAATGTAGGGTAAATGGATTGGTGTTTCATGGATCGTACTATATATACATACATACATATCAAATTGTAATACTAGATATATATATATATATATATATATATATATATATATATACAGACCAAGAGCGAGGTACTAATCCGTGTGGGCATACGGATGCACCTGCTTTAGGTTGTTTCACACACCTTAAAGAGAAAGAAAGATAGATAGATAAGCTCCTGACTCTGCCTTAACTTCGACCCCCCGCCTCTATGGCCCCTGCCTATGGGTAAACTGAAATGGGTTCTCGGTCAACTTCGATTGGTTCAACTCAATCAACTGGCTCTGCCCTAGCCTCTGCTCTTGCTTGATCGATCGGACGAGGCAGGTGTGAAGCAGCGCTCTTCGAATTCGACATTTGGGAGGTTGAGCTACTAGTGGATATGCTCGTGCTGGTGCTACTACTGGTACTGGGTAAACAACTAGCTCTGCTTATGCTACTTATGTTGCTAGCTATTAATTCCCACCCAACCCTGTATCAACTGCTTCAACTTTTTATTAGCTTAAACCTATATATATATATATATATATATATATATATATAGATATATATATATATATATTGAAAAATCTATGTTGATGTGTGCATTTCTAATTTCACATTTTATGTTTTAATTAATAATTTTTTTACAAAAATGCATTGTATAAGGTTGAAAAATACAAACTTTATGCATGCAGATACTTAGAAGTATAAAAACAGGAAATCACATTGTTAGAAACCTTCAAGATGCTTTTAACATATTCAGAAAGGCTACTTGTTCAAAATATAGTAACATAGTTCGTTACGTAATATCATAATATATTGTAAATAAGTCCTCAAGGAAACATCATTTCATGTGCATCTAAAATTTATAAAGTACATATAAAAAATATTCAAAAGTATCCTATTATAAGAGAAAATCTTCACAACCCAAGTCAAACAAATTATTGGGCCTTTATTGGTAGGTTTCCTCATCCAAACATGAAATTAATTGATGTTGTTAAGGAACTAGTGCAAAAATTTTGACATGCAAATACTAGGCATTCATCCAATGAAAAAGATGTGCTAAAGATGAGAAAGGATTGTAATGATAATCAAACTCACATTAAGAAAGTCATTGAGATGAAAAACATATAACTCTATATGAGATTTAATAAATAGCTTGAGGAATTTAACCTATGCCAAATATATTTTTAGAAACACAAAACTTGGCACGTTAGAATATGAATAAATTGTAACACATGTTGTTGTACATATCATGTATAATTTAACTATTTTTATGACAAATATGTACACATCCATCATGTTTTACATATTTACATTGTGTAGGGTTTCTCATCCATACCACCACCAATTTCATCAAGAGAATTTATTCATAGCATCAAGTGTCAAATGTTTGACAGACAATGATATTATGCAAAATATCGTTTAGACGAGACAATCTCTAGGTGCATTGGATTTGAATTATTTAGTTGTTCCATTCATGAAAGTGAAGATAAAACATTTTTGAGGATGATAGTAGAGGAAAAGAAATAAAAAAAATATTCCATTAATGAAGTCATAAGTAAGTTAAGGTAGCATTGTTTCTCAATGTATAATTTCAAACGCAACATATCTATTTTTCTTATGACCTTATTTTGTGGCTCTAGGTATGAGTACATAATTCCATAATTGAAGTTTTCATAAATGAAGCATTTGTTAAATATGTGCATGTCACATGACGAAAATATGAACAATTTAGACTGTGGAGCATCACATTTTTCTTATGAGAACTAACCCTTCAACCAAAACATGAGATATAAAGCCACAATTATCATTAATATTATGTGATAATAATGGTAAATAACACATATATACATGGGCCAAATAGTCGTAATGATAGGAGGATAATAGTGAAGAAAACAAACTTCTAGTAGAAGTGATGATATGCACCATGGCCTACACACGGGGGCTTCATTGGGGGCAATACTATACCACGTGGGTTCATATTGGGGGATATATATTGAGAAAAAAAGGGCATAATATATTGGGGGATGTATAGGGGTAAATGGTTTTTATATTGGTACATATAAAAAAATGGAGCTCAAAGTTAATGAAAAAATATAAAGGGGTATAAAAAATGCTAATGAAAAATGGATACCTACAATATTGAGTGGAAGTAGGGGTTTTTAAACTTGGGAAGGTGTATTGGGCTCATATTGGTAGGGGGTTAAATAATGTGATTTTTAGGGGTATTTTCCAATATGCAGTCAAATTAAGTGTATTGTTTAATATGTCATGAATGCACGTGATAGGTTAGAGGTTCATTGAGTGAAGCCCCCGTGGGCATAAATTATGTACAACATTTCTTTCAAAATTTTCATAATTGTTTGAAGGATATAAATATGTAGATGGATTAACATTTAATTTAATAATATGGTTGTGCAATGTAGCCCAAAAATTCCTATGTATTCCAATGATTGAGTATATTGTACAAAACATACAATGTGACCCATATTTGGACTACTTTGAGATTGAGCATGGGAAAGGTGAGCATGATGAGGCTAATGAACGCATCAAAACTACACTACTAAGGGAGGAGTTGAAGTTTAAGATAAATCTTCATATCTAAGATGAAAAATTGAAATTTCAATGGTGCTCTATAATAATTTCATATGGAGTAAATGAGTAGCAAATATCAACAATGTGTGAAAAGAGACTTCTATGAAGTGTTTAATATATATTGGTGACATTTATATCATTTCAACATAATACAAAGGAGCTTGTGCATTTAATTAAGTCCATGTCTTGTACAACCATCTACTTAAAATACATGCACAAAATTTGGATTTACTTATGGAGCATATCATAGTGGTGAGTGGGATGGTTGTGATTTAATGGTTTGGATTCATGAATGTGGATTACATATCACTTGTAGTTTACCCTTGTGTTGTTGATGCAATATCCATACTAGAAAAGAGTGAATTATCCATTTTGAAAAAATATGACCATGTCTCTGATCTATTACAGCCAAGTACATATATATCACATCATATATTGGATTTGTTTATATTTTTGGTTTAACTATGTTAGATGAACCTCCTAGACAATTGGATTTTAGTTTCTACATTACATTTTTCGTAGGACACATATATACAATTGTTTCTAAAAACACAATGAATGGGGCACTGATTATTGGTTTGCATGATGCATACTAGGGAAGTAAACTCTCAACAAATCATTAACTAATGATGAATCCAATGAATTTCCAACTAGATCAATGGTTGTTAATGGTGAATAACTTACACTAGATGGAAATTCAAGAAAGATCGATGGTTATGTATTCATGAATTATAGACCAAGTGCAGTGATGTATCTCTATAAACACTTAGTAATTGGTAGAAATGTTCAACTACAAACCATGTCTACAAGGATATCACACAAGGCATGTTACTTCCTACCTCATTCAAAGAATGAGATATCGATGGAGAGCATTAGAAACATATATGAACAAGGTGGTTTACTTTAATGATATCAGGTAGTTATACAGAAGATGTAAAAAGACATGTTCAAGATTATATGGACTATATTGACATATGCATATTGTTATTCTATTACTTTCAATATGTATACATTTTATATAAATATTTTTCTTACATTTATGTATGACTAAGATTTTTTTAATGCATGGTTTCAACACTAGTGAAGTATTTTTTTATTTGATTCCAATCTATTACATTTCTAGTTTCAATTTGTACCTACGCTAATTTAAAGTTTCAAAGTTGATGGTGAATTTAATTTAGATTGACTTGGTACCCCTGTCATCAAACAAATAAACTAAATTCTCTTGACAATCACAACTTGTCATCTTTTTCCTCCCATTGAAGTTAATAATCACTGATCTATTTATAGATATCATACAATAAATGGATTAAGCTTTGTTGGGGATGGGTTTCCATGTCCCCTAGCTCACTTTCCAAGTGAAGGGGTGGCTTCCACCCCCACCCCATTTTCCTTGATTTTCACCCATTAGGGGATAAGTAGTTGGTGATTAAATGGTATCGATAGGCGAATTTTTTCCTCTTTCCCTTTTTAAAGGGGGACAAAGTATGTTTTTTTATTAGTTACTATTTATAAAAATGTATGTTTCTCAGTTTATCATTATTATTAGTCCCTATCATTTACGACATGGGACTATAGTAATTGAATTCAGATGCTAGCATTATTAGTGAATGTGGTTAACCTAATTTTTTTAACCCTTTTCATAAAGTAAATGTTGCTTAGCTTATGAAATTGGCATAATTATTACCATGGCCAATGACATATTTGATCATCTTATTTCACCTCCTCCAGAGGTGGAGAGGCTATACTCTTCATATTTCTTCATACAACTTCAATTTTATTCATTCATATTTCCAAAATGGTTTGAAATGGAAACAAATTCTAGCATTAGTTAACAAACATTAAATGTTTGGGGTAATATTTACTTCCTCATATTTGCTAATGTATACACTTTACTTCGTAATATATGTATATACGACATGAGTGTGTGCATGTACTAGTGTGCTGTCTATAGAATGGAACATGATACTTCTTTTTATTCTGCTGAGAAAAATGAACTCGTCATTCAGACTTGGGTCACACACCTATTTCTAATGGTTGTATGCACTTATTCCTCAAGAAATGTATAATGGAGCTTGGAGGGATCTTGGTTTTGCATATTCCCTCACCTACAATATGGTAAGTATGACAATTATAATTCTCATTTATTTGCATTTAAGAGAATACAACTAATTATATCTAAACATAAATAAATTTATAGCTTGTGAAAATCCTCACAGAGCCCCTTCGCAGGCAGTAATTTTTGTAGAGTGAGTTTAAATGGATTCTTGGAGGCTCTGTATGTTGTAGATTCCATCACCTACAAGATGGTATGTACCCCAACTGTAATTTTCATTTATTTGCAGCCAATATGGTTTTGTTTATGCAGGCTATGTTTCCCGTCCTATTTACTAGGGGGGATTCTTTCCTTGAGTTAGTGACCCAACCCTAATGGAAGGAAGGAAACATGATATACAAGGTTATTTCCAGCTATGGGGCTATTTTTGGGAGTGGAGGGGTTCTTCCAATATATGAAAAAGTAGCGCTAAAATGGTCCCTTTCGCCAGGTTCCAATTCTTAGTCTTCCTTCATGATTTTTCATGCAATTACCATGCTCTAGGAATTACTCCTAATGTATAAAAAAAATTATGTACCCAATAGTTAGCATGAAGGCCTTCTCTCTCCCATTAATATACACAATTTTCAATATGACTAAAATAAATTTTCTTACCTTTAGACTATTCTATGAGCTTCATAGTTGATCCCTTGGTTGTCGATACATCCTTACACTTGAATTATGGAAGGGGGGAGGGGGATTGGGGCATCATAGCTGGTTGAACTTCTTCCTAGGTAGTTATGCACAGTTGACCAACAAGCAAGAGTAGATTTGAGTACCATATCTAAAGATGGAACTCTCTATTCCTACGCAACTCAATATTCCATTGCATCCAGGAAATCATCTATATCCCTTATCCCATCATAGAGAGTAGGATACTGCTACTTTGTGCCAATCTAGTGAATAATTCATAATGATGCACACCTTCTACTTGTCATTTCATACATGTGGTCCTGCAAATTATTCAATGGATATTCAAAATCATTGTCAAAAGAATGGAATTTGTTCCAACTAACATATCCATTCACAATAGGTTTATTATAATCCTCTCTTTTTATCACTATAAACTTGTAAATCTAATCTAGTGTGTTGTCTCCAAAGGAATCCTCAATAGGCTCAGTATATCTCACCTTTTGACACTTTCGTATGAGCCTTTTTCTCTTCTTATACTCTATTTTTTTTGCTATTTACTCCTTTGGCTTAGCTGGTTTTTTTCGTTTCTGACAACTTGTTTTGGTGTAGGTGATTTGACTCTCACCCACATGTTTTGTTTATGTTATATGCTCCACTTGTTCCATTTCCTCTATTTCCAAAATTCCTTCAAATATTTTTGTTAATACCAATAACTATAATTTTCCCTTACCTACCACAACCTATGATGTTCCTATTTCGACTCGCATTCTGTACTAGGCATGTATATTCCCTCTGCTCCAATGCTTAAGTTTAGCTTCCAGAATGGACTATAACCTTGCCTTATAGGATGCATCTCATCAAATACACAAAACTTTGGGCCATCATGGGATGAAATCATCATTTCTTTTTCCAGCTCCACAGAATCGATCTTCATCTACCTTTGTGGTTGCTCCCTTAGCTGATGGTAGAGGTATAGTTGCCTAGGGAGAGCAACAAGGAGATCCTTAGATATGGATGATGAATAGTTGTGTGGGAGATTCATAAAGGGGGAAAGTGGGTTGAATGCAAGCTCGTGTTTTTACCAATGAGGATTCTATTTTTATTTGTCTTTTCTAGTACTTTTTATTATAATTTAAATATTATTCCCATTTCTTAAAGAAATATTATATATATATATCTATATATATATATATATATATATATATATATATATATATATATATAGATATATATATATATATATATGCTCTTCTAATTATATTCTAATTATTAATTACATATGACCAACATTATGGCCTATGAGTTGTCATCATCCCATTAGCAGGTGTGAGAAAATCTTGTTTCAAATCTCTTAGTGATTACATTATGAACAAGGTTTTGTACATGTTCTACATCATAGTGGGAAAATTTTCCCTTTTACTTAAAATACTATATATTTATAATGTTTTGGCTTGATATATTAAAGGATTAATATGCTGGTCATTGCCTCTTGGTTTTGTTAGCAAATTTAAACTTTTTCTAAGAGTTACATTAAATTAAAGAGGGCAATTTGTTTTAAAAGAAACCATATGTGATTTTTTTTCAAGATTCTGACTGAAATTTATAACGTTAATGACATATATTTCAACTCTTTTAGATTTGGTGGGCATAGTTCGGTTTGATCTATTCAATCGTTAAAGTTTTAAACATTTTTTTTCTATTAAATTGCCATGAATTTATTTGGTTCAGTAATATTTGAAAATTTTATCTTTCATTGAAGAGTTAGGGCTTCTTTCAACGTTGTCCTATTATCTCAAATGAATTAGTTGTACATGAAATAATTTGTATTTTTTATTATTTCATTTGATAAAATTTTATATGCCATTAGTAGCATAGGACATTAGGAAAAATGTATAGATTTAACATCAGTGTATTATCTCAAATGATTCAATTCTAAGGAAATAATTTTCATCTTTTATGATTTATTTTCAGACTATTGGTAGCAATAGACATTGGATTACAAGAGTATAATAGTTTATTACAAACATAATTAAAATTTTCAATTTTCTTTTCAGTCACCTATATCCAGAGAGTTTAGAAAATTAGCCCACATATGAAAGAGAATATTGTCATTTTTTTAACTCACTGAGCTTAGAAAATTCACCCTCATATACATGAGCATATTCTCATTTATTTACCTCACTTTATGTGGAGTTCTGCAAAAATGATAATGACTTCATACATAGTTTTCTTTAGCAAGGTTTCCTTTCGAGCAAACACAAAGAATATAAGATCATTCAATTTCATATTTTTGTTGTGTTCTAGACCCCGATGTGTAAGTATGTCTGTGCCCAAAGTTAAATTTTAGCTAATGTCAGCCAACATAAAAACAAGAAATTAGAAATATAAATAATGTTTATGTTCTTCTCTCCAATAAATAATAATAATGAAGATATAAAATCAATGTTGGCCCGAAACAAAAATGAAAATAACCACATATATATAAGAACTGTAATGCAATTATCTCATGTGTTATAAATTTACGTTCAATTTTTTTTTTACCACATTAAAATTCCAAATTAGGTAAAATTTTAAACATATTTACTCTTTACTAAAGCCACTACCATTTCTTAAATCGAAGTAAAAAAGTTAATTAAACACAAAGAATCCAAAATCTTGCTCTAAAACCATTTAATATTTCTTTTAATTAATTATTTGTAAAATGAATCTTTAAAAGGAAAACCATATCCTATGGATATATTAAAATCTCTATAAGCATAAATATTTCGAGTTATTATATTCTAAATATTCATTTGATATAGTTTTATTATAAATTTTGTTATCATGGGATGTAAAAAACATCATTAAATCTAATATTAATATTGAAATATTAATATCCATATTAATATTAATATTATTCAACTTAATAACTTTTAATTAATGCAATATTAAATTAAATTAATATAATATTAATTGTTTTATTATAATTATATATAATAACTCTACATATATATAGGAGTGAAGAACAAAGACATAGAGTGATAAAAGTGGAGAGATAGAGGGAGTGAGATAAAGGAGGAGAGGGGGAGGGATAGAGAGATGGAGTTGAAAGGAGAGAAAGGGAGGGAAGAAGAAAGACCTAGAGAGAGAAAAATGGAGAGAGATAGAGGGAGTGACAAGGAAGAGATGGGGAGAGAGATATGGAGTGACGAGGAAGAGATGGAGAGAGAATGTTTATGATTTGGGGTGGGTTAAAGAGACAAAGAAGGAGATATGGAGAGAAGGGGAGAGAAGGAGAGAGGGAGGGAGATAGTGACAGAGTTGGAGGGAAAAGAGAGAGAGAGAGTTGACAGGGAGAGATAGAGGGAGATGGGAGAAAAAATGAGATAGAGGAAGGGAGAGAGCGAGGATGTGAGAGAGAGAAGGAGAGAGGAAGGGAGAGAGAGAGGTAGGTAATAAAATACACATAGAGAGAAATGTGGAGATAGTGATAAGGGAGATGGAAAGAGAGGGAGAGAGGAGAGCAGGAGGGAAGAGAGATAGAAAGTGGGAGAGGGGGAGAGAAGGGGAAGAGAGAGAGTGAGGGAGAGGGAGAGGGAGGGAGAGATAGATAGATATGGAGAAAGAGTGTGTATGTTTTGGGGGTGATATAGAAAGAAAAAAGGAGAGACAAAGAGGGATAGAGATAGAGATGGAAGGTGAAGAGAGGGAAGAAGAGAGAGATATAGAGAGGGAGATATAGATAAATATGTAGAGAGAGAGCATCCATGTTTTCTGGATTTGACATAGAGAGAAAAAGAAGGAGATATGGAGGGAGATATAGATATATATGGAGGTGGGAGAGAGGGAAGAATATTTCTTGCACTAGATGCATTGATTTCAGTGTAGATGGTGATTTCTAATCCTATTTGATTGCTTGCATTAAAGGAGATAAACTAAATTAGAGGGGAGAGGAGGAATGAAGAGAGAGATAAGGAGAAGAGTCAGATATGTATAGAAGGCTATGAGATAGAGACAGAGACAAAAAGATAGAGGAGGAGAGAGAAGGAGAGAGGAAGGGAGAAAGTGCCAGGGTTTAAGGGAAAAGAGAGAGAGAGGCAGAGAGAGAGAGAGAGAGAGAAAGAGAGAGATGGGGGGAGAGAAAGGGATAGAGAGGAAGGAAAAGAGAAATGAGGAGATATGGAGGGAGAGAATGGAGGAGAGAGGGAGGGACAAAGAGATAGAAATGGAAGGGGAGAGATGGAGGGAAGAAGAAAGGCGTAGAGAGAGAAGTGGAGAGAGAGAGGGAGTGACATCAGAGAGATGGAGAGAATGTGGGTATGTTAGGGAGTGAGAAAGAGACAGAAAGAAGGAGAGATGGAGGTATATATAGGTATAGAGGGGGGGGGGGGGGGAGAGGGAAGCATATTTATTACAACAGATGCATTGATTTTAACATACATGGTGATTTCTAATACTATTTTATTTCTTGCACTAGATGCATTGATTTCAATGTAGATGTTGATTTTTATTGATATTTGATTACTTGCACTATATGCATTGGTTTCAGTGCACATGTTTATTTGTAATCCTATTTCATTTCTTGAACTAGTTGCATTGATTTCAGTGTAGATGTTTTCTAATTCTATTTGATTGCTTGCACTAGATGCATTAATTTCAGTGTCGATGGTTACTTATATTCCTATTTGATTTCTTCCACTAGATGCATTGATTTCATTGTAGATGGTCATTTATAATCATATTTGATTCTTTTCACTAGATTCACTAATTTCAATGTAGATGTTGATTTCTAACGATATTTGATTACTTGTACTAGATGCATTGATTTAAGTGTAAATGTGATTTCTATCCTATTTGATTGTGTGCACTAGATGAATTGATTTTAGTGTAGATGTTGATTTTTTTATTATATATTATTTCTTGCACTAGATGCATTTATTTCCATGTAGATGTTGATTTCTAATCCTATTTGATTGCTTGCATTAGATGCATTGATTTCAATGTAGATGTTTTTCTAATCATATTTAATTGCTTGCATTAGATAATTGATTTCAGTGTATATGTTTATTTTATTTGATGTAATTAGACTTATGATGGTACATTAATTTTAAAGTGATTGGATTAACAATGTGATTGATTTTAGTGTAAGCACAAAAAACTATTGACAATATGCATTTATTTTTGTGTTATAGTAATTCAACCTATTAATATTGGAGAGAAAGAGAGAAAATATAATATGTTTACTTGAATAACTTGAGTTAAATATTTCAATGGTTTACAATTTCAACTCCACTTTTCATATAATGGATATGAAAATATGGAAAAACTAACGGGGGTGACAATAAGAATAGTAGAAGAAAATAGTTGAGATTAATCACAATGAATATTATTTGTAATTGAATACATTCTTATAATTCGAATTTTTTGACATTCAACACTATGACATTGTCACTTTGCATTCAAAATTTTTATTTTATCATTTATCATAATTAAAGTTATTAACAATATCTATCATCTGAACAGATTGAGGTAGCTCGACAAATGTAAGATTAAAACTACTCTTCAAGATATATTTAGTCATACCTGGAGGGACACTATTAAGAATTAATTAGTTGTCAAAAACTGTGATACCTAAAATTAAATGAAATATATTCCAATATCAATCCTCTTGCAAGCTATTGACAAAATTGTCTTCCTTGTTTATCACCAACTAATTACTAATAGACAATTACATACACATATAGAAATATAACACAAAAATGTAACATTCACAAACATTACCATCCAAATCTAAACACATAAACCAACAAACCACTCAAAGCATCTAAACGCAGACACACACAACCCACTCAAAGCATCCAAACATAGACACGAACAAACCACTCAAAACATCCAAACACAGTCGTACAAACCATTCAATGCAATCAACATAGACTAAATTAAAGAACAAAATTATATGGTCATGTCACGCAAAGAAAAAATAATTTAAATTTCAAAGTTTGAAATTTATCTAAAACGTATATGTAATAATGATAATCTAAAAATATGACATTGTTTCCCTAAGTTGGAACCAACCTGGATCCATCTAACTCTGGATCTATCATGTGTTGAGAGGGATCGAATCCCTCGAGATGCAAACCTTTACTCAAATTCTACACTTCAAAAAAAAGGTTTGCACCTCAAGGGACTTTATCCCTCTCGACACATGATAGATCTGGAGTTAGATGGATCTAGGCTGGTATAAATACAAGTCCGTGAGATCATTTAATTTCAGATATTTTTTTTCTTATAGTT
The DNA here is from genome assembly GCA_031772625.1 of Pinus tabuliformis. Classification (NCBI taxonomy): domain Eukaryota; kingdom Viridiplantae; phylum Streptophyta; class Pinopsida; order Pinales; family Pinaceae; genus Pinus; species Pinus tabuliformis. The sequence goes on from CM062818.1 coordinate 1,508,303,747, forward strand.
TTAGATACATGAACCCCTGTCTAAATACAAGTCCATGAATCCTCATATAGAAAAGGCATAACGTGCTTAGTTATTTCTCAGATACCTTAATTTACCTATTACTTGTTGTACTTACACCAATGATGTGCTAAATTTAAGGTGTATGGAAGGATGACATATATAAGAAGATCAATGTTTTCAGTAAAAGTCTCAATACGTTTGGCAAGAACATCTTATTTATGAAATAACATAATGAGCTGCCTAGTAGTTGTCGTTTTGGTAATGTCCAAAGTTCTTTTATGTGGTTTTGTCAATATTTTGTGATATATCATCTTATTACTATATAATGATGCGCAAGAATGATTCCATCATATTTAGTGATGGCTATATTTTAGTACTGCCAGAAATATAAAAAGAGCCAATACAGTTGGTTTAGGAACTAGGAGTGAAGTGGATACATCTATTAAATTGTGCATCCCAAATATAGTGTCTAAACTACTGAATGTTGTTAGTGGATAAACTATTGAATGTTGCCTCAACGAGTAGCAATGGTCAAAACACATAAGTTCTAGGTCAATTATTGCACTCAAGGCACGGACTTGTTGTCCTATAAATCCCCTTGTTTTTACCTTAAAACGATTCATCAATAGTTAATAAAGAATATAATTTACTCTTAAAAAATGTTTTTTGTTTTTATTTTTGGATGAACACTTTTGATACGACATGTTTAATCTATTTTCTTAAAAATAACCTTTAGAGAAATCGAGTTAGTAAAATATAAGATTTAAAATTCAAATTCCCTAATTAATTTGTGTTTAGTAAAAATAAGTATACATATGTATAATTTTAAAATAGTTAATAAGTATATTTTTAAAATTGCCAGTAATAAATGTGTGAAGTAAAATTACTATAGCCATTATTAACAGTCTAAAAATTATTGTCAATGCTTTGCCAACAAAATTATAGATCCACTTAGTCTTGTATTCTTAATCAATTCTAATAAACAGATAAATCAATTATATACTATTATATGTGTTTAACTAATGTAACAACAACAACAACAACAACAATAATAATAATAATAATAAACTCCAACCAGTTTGAACTAGGGTTTCTATTATGAACCAGATACTTCTACCATCTATTTTAGAAAAATGGCACCTTATTTTGGAGCAAGGAAACTACTCTTGATACTTTAAGTGACAATAGAGCCACCATCCTTAATCCCCTATGGTGAGTCACCATTCCACAAAATATGAGTAACATTGAGTCACTGCCATTTAACAAAATCGATTAGTTTGCCTCCAGTGGAAAATTATAAAAGTATATATGTTATTTGCACTAATATTAAGATATTATTTTATTATTATGTTGAGAGAAGTATTCTATAGTTTAATATAAGATAAGAGTGATGTATGATTTTGTCTATGTTCAATCATGTGAGACAGGTAACATGTAACTATAAAATAAAATAAAAATTAGAAGGAATATATATATTCAATATCAAAGGTATATGGTAAAAATATTTCACTTTACTTCTCAATTATAAATAAAGTATTTCAATATCTATGTGGAGTAAACAAATTTATATTATCTTTATAAATAAATAAAGTAACTGAAAGTAAATGACACTTGTATTTTTACTTTTTATTATAAGCAACATCGATAGTTCTTATCATTTAAAAAAAAATATTAGTACACTATTTGAATATCTATACATAACAAATGAATTACTTTTTAATAAGAATAATAGAATAATAAGAGGGAGATTCATAATTTATTCAATTCTTATTTCAAGATCAATTTTTATATATGTGTATATTGAGAGAATATATATACATATAAAACAAAACAAATGAATTACTTTTTAATGAGAATAATAGAATAATAAGAGGAAGATTCATAATTTATTCAATTCTTAATATAAAATTAATATGCAGGATTTAAAACATATTACTAATGATAAAAAAAAATTAAAATATGTGGTATAAATCAAATATTGCAATGCCCGTGTCATGGAAATAAATATATTTCCATTTCAATTATATAGTTAAATAAGAAACTATGTATATATTATATAAAGCAATTGAAAAAAAATAAAATGTGATGGTTAAAATGTTTCAAGTAGTCTCACAATTCTACATTCTCCCCCTTTTTAGAAATATTTTTTTCTCAAATCTGTATGAGATCTTGCAAAGATTGGTTGGAATTCATATATATATATATATATATATATATATATATATATATATATATATATATATATATATATATATCAAAAGGGGGACTACTACAAATCTATTAGACACATACATATATATCTATTTTAACCATATATCTATCAGGTGGAAGGGGGTCCAAATCTCTCAAATTGCAAATATTTTGCACTCTAAAAGAAGTTTTCGTCTCAAATATGATCTTGTTCGGGGTCTACTAAATCTATATCTTTCAAATTTCAAATCTTCTTTCAAGTTTTGCACTCTAAAAAACATTTTCATCTAAAAAGATTTCATCCCTCTCGCGCTTACTAAATCTATAGCTAAGATGGATCTATACCAGTTTTTTACCACAATTATATTAGTAATGTTGTTGGTATATGCTCAAATAATTGGTTTTTTTCTTTTAAAATTAATGGTTCCAGGAAAACAATTCATATTTTAAACTATTCACATGATGGCACTAATTATTTGATAAGTTATATGGTAATTTCATAATTGTAATAAATAAATATGAAAAGGTAAACATAGATTTAAAGATGCAAGCTAATTAATATTTGAAATTTCATTCATTGGTGTTGAGAAGACCATTAGAATATGTTAACATATTCAATTATAACTAGAAGACCATTAATATGTTAACATATTCAATTATAACTATAAGATAAAGGAGAAATTAATCTTGCAAATGTTTAGTACGATATATTTGCTTAAACTTTACATTATATATTATTTCAATTAACTTTCTTTTCCATATATGAGTGGTTAATTATTGAAAAACTTATTTGTGGATATCTTTAGAAATATTTTTAATTATTATATTAAAAAAAAATAGAAAAAATATGGAAAGATAAAATAAAGAGTTTTGATTTATTTTCATTAATTGAGAAAGATGTTATTATGATGTGGAATACTAGATTAATGTAGTTATAGTAAAAAAAAAATACTAATAATTTTTGTCTTTTACTACTCATATTTCATTGGTGAATTTTGAGGTAAAAAAATGAGCCAAAAAATGAACTTACAATATTAACTTTAAAAGAACCAATAGGATTCAAGATGATGATGCCATCCCCATGTGAAAATATTTACGAAGGGAAAAGAAGAAAACTAATTCTTTTTAAATTTTATTTTATGCTTATCTCCATGTAGGTTTAGTCAATGTCAAGTGCAGACACCTGTTGAAATGAGGACACATTCTGCATACTTATGAGTAGACCCACATTGAAAAAAATTGAAAATACATTTAAAAACATGTTGTATTTTCAATTTTTTTATGTGAGTCTACTGAGAAGTATGTTGAGTGCATACTCATTGGATATGGAATTGAATTTTTCATCTAACATGTATCTACACTTGACGTTTGAGTAAACCTATAAGGAGATAAGCCAAAAATAAAATAAAATAAGTAGTTTCTTTTTTTCCTTTAAAAATTCATAAATCATATTTTATTATTTTAATTATTATTTTATTATTTTCCTTATAAGGCCCAATTTAGACCTCATAATTTCCCTAATGTCATTCTCAGAAATTGTGATTTTGGAGCTATTAAGATGGTGACCAAATTCTACGCAAAAAAAAATAATAATGGAATGTTCTTTTGAATGGGTTTTAAGAATATGTAAGGGAGCCTATGAGGCCATGACTCATGATCATAGGGATCAATTTAGAGTGAAAAGGAAAGATGTTGTAGCATCATTATTTCTCATTTAAAAATAGTTGGATAATACATCCTTACTAAAATTACAATACCAACGAGAGCGGGAGAAGCTTGGAATACTCTAGAGATGGTATATAGGTAAATTAAGGTAAACATTGATCAGTGGAGAGTTGTATATGTTGATGAAGTGATTATTGTGACACAATAACTGCAACATTTTGATGTCGATGCAATAGTTGGAGAAGTTGTGGAAGAGCCTACTAATGAAAAAGAAGATGTAAAAGACATGGATACTACCACTCACGTGAACACTATAGAAAAAATTGTTGAAGAAGTTGCAGAAGAAAAAAGTGACTCTATACGAGATACAAAGAATCACCATGGTTAAGAGACAGAATCCTAGTGTGTATATACATAAGTGGAGGATGAAATTGAAATTTCCTTTGCAACAATAACAAAATGTGAGGAGAATCTAGTAGTGAATGTTGAATTTGATGATCAAGCTAAATTGACATGTCTTAGTGATTAGGGTGCAAAGCCCAAGTATAATATAGATGAAACAGAGAATGGAAAAATTATGATAGCTACAATAGAAAAATGAACAAGAAAGATAAAGAAAATCATCAAAATTGTTGAAACTTTTGTGATAGTGTAAAAGCAAATGAAAGAGAACAAATATGTTTTTGATCTTAAAAAGATTGAGAGAAAATTTCAATCAACAATAGTTGGGGTTTAAGCACATGTAGATGAAAAACCAAATGTAGACCATAAAGTCAAAGACAAAATATTGAAGAAGTTGAAGCGAATGAACAAGGAATGGTATGCAGAATATAACATTTGGAGTGAAAAGAAGAAAAGGCTTATACAACATACTGTCGAGGACAACCTGCACTTGTATGCAAAAGCAAAATAAGTTTTTTGATTTGATCTAATTGAAATGATAGCTGATATTTAGACCACCATGCAATAATGGTCATAATTAAGGGAAGTGTTGAATTGTGTTAATTAGTCTTAGTTATCATATAATTTTTAGTAATTTATGTAGAGTATAAATTTAGAACTAGCTAATCATACATGTATAAACTAAAATTAGTAGTCATACCTTGTTAAAAAAACTTTGAGGAGATATTTCCATAATATTGTAAGACCATTTAATCTTATATCGCCACAACATCATCTCTATTATGTGTTAATGGCGAGAATTCAATACTTTAACATTTTAAATTCATTTTCTAACCATCGACTAAATGGTATCCCAAAAATCCCAAAATCCAACATCCGATGAAACACTTGTAAAGAAGATAATGCTCCTCATTATCATTACAAATACAATTTTTCTCAATCAATCAAAAACCATTTAAATGCTATCCCAAAATCTAACGTACCATGAAACACTTGCAAAGAAGATAATGCTGCTCACTATCATTACAAATACAAATTATTTTATAGCTGAAAAAATTCGTAGAAAAGCATTCCAAAATCTAAATCTAGCTATTCAATTGATCAATCAAAAACCATTTAAATGCTATCCCAAAATCCAACCTACGATGAAACACTTGCAAAGAAGATAATGCTCCTCATTATCATTACAAATACAATTTTTTATTTTATAGCTTAAAAAATTCGTAGAAAGCATTGCAAAATCTAGCTTTTCAATTGAACATTAATAATTTCATTTCCTAAAAATGATGGATAGAGTAAAATGATGTATTTACTTCAATTATCTGCCCATCCCATTTCCTTTATTAATCCAAAGGTGGACCTACTTATGTTTAAATCATAGCTCTAAGCGTTCGTTGCGTATTGCAGTACGTCATCGATGAAATCAGAACAATATGGACGATGGGACTTGAATAATCTGAACAATCTCATTATATTTCAAACAGAGAGGACATTTTGAGCTGCATGTGGGACTTAGGATATTTTCCCAGCTCTGTTCACATCGCGATCAGCGTCGAATATTGCTATTAGAATTTCTCTGTGCCTTTCGAGCTAAAGTAAAAGGCGCTGGAATGATGATGTGAAACACGGCCGAAAAAAAAGCAAACTTTATGGCGAGATCACAGTAACCCTAAACTTTTTTATTAACCCTAATTATTCGTTGCCATTACCTTGGCAATAAAGTGGTTTAATCATGAGTCATTAAAAAAGAAAAATTGATTGCACAAAGATTCCAAGATGCTTCAATAATTCAATAAACTAGTCTAATCATGAGTATTGAAAAGATATCAAAAGTAAATTTTGATTTAACAGACTAATATTCGAAGATCCTCACAGCGTTATAAGATACCGACGACACTGAAACCGATAAAGGCGTGATGTTAATGTGTGCATGAAGTGCACTGCTGATGTCCCCTTTTTGTCTCCAACGACAATATCGGGAACCTTTTTTCTTTGGTACTGTCACCATCTCGATCGAGAAAATCGGCCCCAGAAAATGCAGTGTGGGTTCCCTCTTTTGACTGGATCGAGAAAATCGAGCACCTCAAAACCTTACTTTTCTACAACAGTGTTGTCTGTCCCACACATATTCTTGTACTCGAGCAATCACCACCGCTGATCTCTGCAAAAAAAAGGTTTCTAATAAAGAGATTCGAAATTCGACGTCATGTGAAACTGAATATGAATGACGTTTAGATATGACACTAGATTGTCGGAGATGAGAGGTGTACCAATCGGAAATCATTAACCTGCGGTAATGACTACAGTCTTCGACTTTGAAATTTCGAGCAACATAACTTACCGGGATTGCTGAAGGCAGGCTGAAAGGAAAGCGAGCAGACCAAATTCGAGTCTCACAGTAAAAGTTTCTCTAGCTTGTAGATTCGGGTCTGTGTAGGTCCGACAATGAAAGGTGAGCGTGTGAACCAAATTCGAGAACTGGAGGAAAAGGTTAGCTAGATTGTGGATTCGGTTCTGCGGAGTACCCCGCAACGACAATATGATTAATGGTTGGCTTTGTCACTGGACCTTCCGTGAACCGGTATCACCGAAAAAATTGGCAAAATAAATTCAAGTCTGTCTGGGGTTTCAAAGTCAAAAACCATGGAACTTCTGGGCGGTATTGATTTTGCTTAATGGGCAGGGGTTATGAAAATAAAGTGTTAAATAATTAGCATAGAACATAGAAAGATTTAATATGATTATAGAGGGATCAATTTTTTTTTATTTTTTATGTTTAAAGTTATTCGAGTGTAAAATACAATGTGTTATTTTTCATTATTTAAATTGTATTTTTGAATGTTAAATAGAGTATATATAAAATCAAATAAAAATTGTAAGCATAACAATTTATTTTTTTCTCATATATAAATATATATGAAGTTGATTTCTCTGAAAAATATATATGAAGTTGATATCAACATAAATTAGTTCATATAGATGTTCAAATAGTTTATTTAAATTTCTTGTTGAAATATTTTTTAAAAGTATAGGTTTTATACTTCTGATTCACACATTTTTTTTTACTTCTAATTACTTTACAACATATTCATTTTTTTAATTATAGTAGACACTATTTTTCTAATTAAATCAACATAGATCCATCTTAAATAGGGATTTAGCATGAGACGAGAGAAATCCAATTTCTTCACTTGCAAAAAATTTTATGAACTGACATTATTTAAACATTTTGTATATTTATTTATTTATTTATTTATTTAATTTTTATTTGGGCAAAATTTCAACTTTGATGACAGATAGACAGAATTACACATTACACTAGGCTCTAGAATAAACATTTCAACTTTGATGACGGACTAACAAAATTACATATCACATAAACTGTAAAATAAACATCTCAACTCAATAAAACATATTTTTATTTTTTACTTTTTATTCTTATTTAAAAAAATATAAACATATCGACAAATTTACCTATCCCTTCATAATTAGCTGTAAAATAAAACTCTCAGCCAACCAAAAAAATATTATGTTTGAGCTTCAAATCTGACTTGCATGTGCAGAAAAGACAAGTAAACCTGAAGAGATTATAATAATAAAGCATTTAACCCATATAAACGGGACAAAAGGGACCAAGTCTTTGTTGGGCTTCTGTGAAAGTCGTGGGTGATATTAAGATGGTTTAATTAATAAATGTCGTTAAAATTAAAATGAAATATTATGTAACAAGCCATTTGAATCTAAAATTTAAAAGTTTTGTGAAATGTAATGTACCAATAGATTTTAACCTAAAATCTTAGGTAGTAACACTTGAAATGGACCCTTACCCTATATCACGTGACGAAAGGGACCATGTTGCTGATTCAAAAAATGTCAAATCGTAGACAGTAGCTTCCGACCAAGGTTGCGCGAAAAATTGGCAAAATTTTATTCGCTGCAGTGAAGACGAAATGCGGACTCTCTGGCTGAAACCTCCGACCAAGAACGCCCGAAAAGTTCGAAAAAATGTAATTACTACAGTAAAGGGGAAATAAGAAGAAATAACATGAAGCCGTCGCAAAAATATAATATATATCCCTGCAATGAGTTTGTAAAGCCCTCATATGTTCTCCTCTTCTATTTTGTATGCGTTGTCTCCATCTTCTCCCCAGAGGATTTTGTGTCAGTATTTCCTGGAAATATATTCAACAGCTTGAGAGGAGTGCATTTCTTGTTGTTGTATAGAGGGGACTGCAAAATATATTGCTGTTTGTTAAGAGGGGAGGGAAGCTATTAAAAAAATCATGCCTGATACGGGTTTTGTTTCTGGCTTTATTAGTGTGGCTATTGATAATACAATCCAGCAGATTCTTGATAGCATAACTACTGCGGTACGCTGCAGCGATGAGCTGGCGTCCCTGAAGGAACTGGTGATGAAAATCAAGCCTGTCATCAGGGATATCCAGCAACATCGCCGGGAATTCAACAGCAAAGGAGATGGTAGTGCTTCATCTGTTAGCGATTGGCTTAAAAAGTTGGAAAATCTTCTGCGACAAGCATCAATAACGGTGCAGCAATGCACGATACCAACGTGGAACGTGTTTTCTTGTTATCAGACGAGCACGCGAATCAGCCGTTTGATATCAAATATCAACGCACATCTAGATAGTTCATCTTTGATTCACATAGCCCAAATTGAGGAAGGGCAGATGACAGCAACCATGGAGGCTGATATGGACTCAGCAGTTTCTAATTACCAAGGCTTTCATGCTCCAGTGGGCACCGCAATGACGAAGTTGATCGACGAGCCCCTTATAGTGGGACAGGATAAAGCCACTGCAGATCTCTACAAGTTGATGATAGAGGATCCAGAGGCCAAGAACATTGGCGTGCTTGGAAAAGGCGGCTCTGGAAAAACCCTTCTCCTAAAAACGGTCTTCAACAGCAAAAAGGTGCGCAGTCATTTTTCTGACGGTTTGTTACTCTGGATAACTGTTTCTCAAAGTCCCTCAGTTACAAATCTTAGGAACGACCTGTTTACTCAAATAACCCTACAAAAAAATGTAGATTCTAGTAAAATTACAAGGGAAGAAGATGTGAAATTATGGTTGAATGAAACACTGGAGCAGAGCAAGAGGTTTGCATTGTTCGTTGATGATGTGTGGGAAAGCGAAGCTGCCGAATTGTTGGAGGGATTGGGTATACTGCGGCCTGTAACTATGCACTCCGACTCCAAACTAGTTATCAGTTCAAGGTATCGCAGTGCATTGTTAAAAATGGGGGTTGCAGATAAGTACACAATAACAATGGGGGACCTGATCCAAGATGACAGCTGGAGGTTGTTTGCTTTCCACGCTTTTCCCTATAATAAGAGGAACCCACCTGCAAATATCGATGAAGAAAATGCCAAGATTGTGTGTAATAGGTGTGGAGGGCTTCCCCTTGCCCTTAAAGTTGTGGGCAGGGCAATGGCTGGTAGTACTGATCCACAGCAATGGGAATGGGCTGCCCAATGTCCTCCCACTACTGACAGCGTCTATGATAGCCTGAGGTTGAGCTACGATGCATTGGGTAGGGAGAACGTTAATTTGCAATTATGCTTTCTCTATGCAGCTGCAACTTTCTTAGAAGACAAAATTATTTCAGTGTACGAGATGATTCAAAGGTGGGTAGGAGAAGCACTGCTCCCCATGATCAAGATGCCCCACGGTCGGGATCAGTTCGGCTATGACCCATTCGAGATGGGTAAAGCTTATCTCAACCTTTTAGCAGATCGATGCCTGATTGAACCAATCATGAGAGGTGTTGATGGACAGGTAGAATACTTCAGGGTACACGACGTGCTCCGTGATATGGGAACCAAAATTGCTGAAAAGGAAGAGAAATTTTACTGCCGAGTGGATTGCAATTTGACAACTTTGACAGAAAAAGAGTGTTCAGAGTACACTCGGATTTTTCTAAGCGACAACCAATTGAATTCTCTTCCAGACTCATGGAGAGCTCCACACGTATGCTCATTGTTACTGCCTGGGAATGTGCATTTAACAAAAGTTCCAAGTATGGTAATGAAAAGTATGATGTCCCTTAAGTTTTTGGACTTGAGTGGCACATCAGTGCAGTCATTGCCGGAGAGTGTGGGCGATTTGGAACACCTAGTATGCCTTGCTTTAATAGCCATGCCCCTCCTCAGGAAGCTGCCTAGATCTGTTTCAAAGCTTGCAAGGTTGGAGATCCTTGATGTTAGCTTTTCTTCAGTTATAACATTACCATCCAGTATTCATAAGTTGAAATCGCTGAGGTATCTAGACATTACTTGTTGCAGAGAGATGCAATATCTACCCAGTAGCATCTCCCAGCTGACCTCTTTGCAGTATTTGTTGATGTATGGATGCAATACTCTTATATGGAAAAGAGATGAACAGAAAAGATACAAAGGAGCTGCATGCATCAATGATATAGCCCCTCTGTCTCAACTCAAAATGTTATCCTTCACAAACAATGGAGATATTCTCGGTGAGGGCACATTGAGGAGCATGACTAAAATGGACACTATGCAGATAACACTCACGGAGATGGAACGGCTCCCGCATGATATCACTAACATGACAAAGTTGAGAAGGTTAGTGCTGGAATGCTCTCTCTTGGTTAAATTGGACAATAGCTTTTGTAACTTTCAAAATATGAGCAATCTTGAATTGAGTGATTGTTGTATGTTGGAAGAGCTTCCACATTTGCACAAGTTGAGAAGCCTCAGACAATTGAGGATAATTAGATGCCCTAAGTTAAGGAGGTTCCCCAATGAATTTGGGGAGATGGGAGCATTTCCTTCATTGGAAATCTATTCACTTGTTGAATTAAATCAATTGGAGGAATTGCCAGAAGTAGAGGAAGGAGCAATGGCTTCACTTCAAATATTCACAGTGATGGAATGCCCAGCATTAAGGCCGCTACCTTATAGTTATTTGAATTTGAAAACAGCGAAGAAATTGAGAATTTATGGTTGTCCGATGGCAGCAGAAAATTTAAATGGAGTTAAAGGAGCAAATACTATGGTAAAAGTGATGACAATGTCTCCAGATGATACTGCAGAAGTTAAAAAACGGTATCTTCAAGTCAAAGCACAAATGACAGGATGGTTATATGGAGAATTTTGGTGTGATGAACTTTTCCTTTTCCTTAAAAGTCTGGAAGCATTTTAATCTATGTTTTCATTTTAATATATAAATGTATTGTTATATTTTGATGTTTCACATTGTATATTTTCAAAAAATATTATTATCAATAAAGAGTTGTGATGATTATTCATGATAACTTATTTCATTTTGTTGTATCCATTTCATTTTTATCAATATGTTTTTTAATTTTTTTTAATTTAAATATGTATTTAAATTTTCTTGAGGCTCACAAATTTTCTATATAAATTTTCATAAAATTGAAATAAGTGAAATATACTATAATAATTTATTTGAATCCATATTTTATAATAAAATTTATCACCTTATTTTAATATCAAATTAAATACTTTTATATAGCTCTAAAATAATTCAATGCGTTTTCTACAATTTAGATATTATTTAATAAATTAATTAAATAATTACAAGCTAATTATTCTAATGTAATAAACTTATAATTTGGTTTTTCCTCCCAAATTTGTTTTGTAACGCGTTTTCTACAATTTAGATATTATTTAATAAATTAATTAAATAATTACAAGCTAATTATTCTAATGTAATAAACTTATAATTTGGTTTTTCCTCCCAAATTTTTTTTAACCATTTAGATATTAATATTAATATTATTGTTATTTTAAATTAACCAATTAGCAATGTAAGACATAATCATATGTTTTCTTAGGAAATAGCTTGACATTTATTAACAACATTTTATGATATATTTGATATCTAATTATAAATTTTTAAACTTAACCAATGTGCTTTAGCCATATATATCTAAGGGGGAAGTGTTGAAATCATGAAACAGTTCCTCTATTGTAAAAAAAGTTTGGTGATAGGTGTGAGGGCCACCTATTCATTGTATTGAGCAAAGTGTTTTACATATGCGTCTTCATTGTACTGAGCCACGAATTGAAGTTACCAATCGAATCAGGTGGCCCTCTTGATCCTCAGAAACATAAAGGAAACCAGCAATGGTTTTCCCTTGCGCCTAGGTGGTGGTTCTTGTTTATGCCCAGTAGCAGACAACTCTAAATATGGTATGGATAGGAGGCAACTGAGGGCGCAGCCTTTTCAGGTTTTAGGAGGATTAAACATGGAAAGGAGTAAAAGAGTTTGAGATTTAGCTTTCAAGTATTTTTTGTTACCATTATAGGAATATGATATAAGGGTTTGTGGATTGAGTGAGGCGACCAACTCTACTTCCTGGAATGTGTTAGGATTTTATTTTCCAATTATAAACTTTACAATAGACCCTTCAATTACATACTTATACCACTAATAATCCAGTAAAATATGAAGTTAAAATAGTGGTTCATTAACTTCATTGTGCTACGCCAAATCCAGGGTACATGCAATGAATGCCACACAATCTTGTGAGAAATGGCATGTTTTATGCACATGCAGACAACTCTCATATTTAGTGTAGATGCAAAAGTAATAACAATGCACATATAGGAAGGGTGTCTGCTACATCCCTATCCCTATGGCGCTATGTAATTTTTTAAAACTGATACAATTTGTCGTAGAGTGCATATAAATTGCATACGTAGTCAATTAATTAGAACTGTATGGTCAATTCAACTTCTTTGTCAGCTTCAAGTTGTCACTTCGAAAAGTTGATTAGTATACCATATGTATTTTGATGAAATGATATATTTTTTTAACATGCAAAGGAGTGAGCATTAAAGCAACTCCCATCCAAATTTTAATGTTGAAGGCATGGGATAGAAATTTTGATTACTATATCATATGTGTTTTGATGAAATAATATAACCTCTAAATATGAAAATGAGTGAGCATGGGAAGAACTCACATCCACATTTTAATGTTGAAGGTTTACTATAATGGGATAGTAATATAATAGTGGTTCTTTGCAAAATTTGTAATGAATATTGTTCATATGAATTTTTTCAATAAGAATCGATATTGGTTCTTTGCAAAATTTGTGATGAATATTGTTTGTATGAAAATTTTCAGAAAGGATCAAAACTTATGTAGTATTCATTGATTCCAAAAGTTGATCTAGTTCAAAACAAAAATATTGATTATAGATTTTATTCTGATTCAAATGACACAACAGATATATCCATTAAGTACTAATTTAACTTTATGGTTATTGATAATATAACTAACATATATTTATCACCGATACTTGACATGATATACATAAGAAGCACCATGGCTAGACCTCGCACCATGAAAAAATACGCAAAGGAACCTTCACCTACAGTTCCTCCTCCTTGCTCCATCTGTATGAGACAAAATCTATACCTCTCTCTTCACTCATAATTTCAATGAGTTTAATGACTAGCAAACCCTAGGTTATTCAAAGACCTTAACATATTTTAACAAGATGAGCTGTGAAGCAGCAAGTTCCTGCCAATGTACTTGAAATGACTTAGCTAACAACTAACAATCCTAATTAGCACCACTACACTGAAAAAACTTATTGCAATGTCAAATTATAACAAAAAGGTTTTTTATATTATAAATTGAAGAGTATAGGTGTAAAGAAGATTCCTTAAAGTTTCATTAAACAACTTACTTACCTGGTGATCATGACTAACAATGACTAAAAGTTTCATAAGGAAAATGATATATCAAACTGAAGTCGCTAGGCTGGATAAAAAATCCTCTGATCGTTTTCAATGTTGACTAAGAGCAGTGCAATTATTAGCTTCCTCTAGTATAGTTCAAGAGTATCATAGGTAGTTCTAGGTCCAAGAGTAGCATTAGTAACATAGCAAGTAACAAATGGAGTAGCATACCTAGCAACAACATATCCCATATAACCAAGTGCATCAGTAGATTTTATATATTGAGTTTCATAGTATGCTCAATGTAACTAGTTGGTCTAGTAGTCAGTTTTGCAATAAAACAGACAGGATAAATTTGGAAATATTATTGTCAAACTATGATTGGAAAATAAAATCAAGTTATAAATGTTATATAAATGGAACAAAAAATGACATGCACCAGAGTATTAGTGAGCTTAGAATCCAAAACCAATTGTACAAAATATTCCTATGACCTCAACATGCTCACACATTGAGACAGTTTTTAGAGAATATAAATAACCAGTTCTTACTTGATGGCCCTATTTCTTCCGTTTTAGATGGATGTTGATGCTCTCAAGTTTGGTATTGTTCAGCGTACACAATTCCCAGACTTTTAACAAAGATGAAATGTAATATATAGTTATTACAACAATGCAACTCTGAAGGTTTGAAAGATGCAGATAGACAGTAAAAAAGCTGATTAAATATTTGCTACTTGAAAAGGTCATCAATAAAGATAAGGTAAATAAAATCCATGAGCTAGAGAATGATATTATACATTTGGCAACAGAGGGCAAAAAGGATAAAATGATGGTTGCACTACTCAAAGCTAAAGACAATAAGATCAAGGGATTACAAGTCAAGTTGGTAGTTGAAGATGTCAATCATGTGGAGAGCATTGTAGAGGTCCCAAGTTTGAAACTGCCATTGCAGAAAGAGATGTTATGGCTTCAAAAAATAAAATGTTGAAGAAAGAACCAATTAAACTTAAATTTCAGGGGAGATCAATATTTTATGAAGGTAACAAATAAAATTGAATCTTAAGTATAAACACTACCAAGTGATTGTAAGACCTCAGAAGATTTACCATAGGGATGATTAAGAAAGTTACTTGAACAAGTAAAAGATAACACTCGAAAATTAAAAGGAGTGGAGAGTAAGTTGTAGATATAGCCATAGAAGTCGATGGCCTACAACTATAGGATCAACTTTTGCTTAGACTACTACTGTAGCTTGTTTCTTTCTCATCTACTATAGTTGATTGATAAACAAATCTTGCTAGCTTGCTTAACAACCCAACCATGGGATACAGGTGTAACTATCAACTCAGTGGAATGGTTCACTTCTAAGTGAAAGGAAAATACACTCTCTTAAATAATCTTAGATTGAGCCTCATCCTCATAAGGCTTCATGAGGCTAGTATTTATGGCAGTTGTGGATTGATCAACTAAGGGTCATAAACATAGTTCATAAACATTATTGTAGTGGGCTTAATAGATTTTAATGAAGAAGAAAACTAATTTCACATGTCATATGCCTTCATCAGTAGAACTTGTCCATATCTTTGTCCAAATAAACTCAACATTTGATAAAATTTGGATTGCAAAAATTTGCACATCCACTTATTTCAACGTGAAATATCCATTTATCTCCTTCCCTCACATTAATTAATTCATAGGTTCTTAGTTGTTTCATTATATACCATTGATCATTTCCTCATGCATCCAGAAATAATCACTAGATGAGTCATCAATTTGGTTTTTTAAAAGAATAAAAACTTAATGGCCTTGATTTTCTTGGAGTTTTGAATCTTTGAGAAATCATAAGAGGAAGAGGAGGAAAATGACTTTCATTACTGAGGACAAGTTGTAAATACACTTCCATAGGAGGGGTTGTATTGCTTCCAAAAATTCACATAACATAAGGAAGACAACACTTTCAAACATAGAAATATTGCAAATCTTCCATCCACTGACTCAGTTTAAGGTTTGTGTACACTATTGAGGCACAAAGAAGTGTGGTACCTTGAATAGAGTAGGTGTTGTGTGGTACCTTCAATAGAGTAGGTGTTGTATTTTCGCATGCTCTGTGATAGACACAACCCTATGTATTCCCTGGATCTAGAAGTTAAGAAAGCAATGATATTTCTGAGTTTTTTACTACAACATGAGATTCAATAGAAAAAAAATTGGTTTATTCTATGTAATTGTATTTATTTCCTCTGTATGCCATTTTTACTCATTTTTCGTAATTTGTTACAGACCAACACATAAGTGCAATACGAGTCTATGATTCATACAAGAAAGAAAAAATGCTTAAGTAAAGTTTAATCATAATTGCATTAAACCACAATAGTCCAGCACAAAAGGATTGGGACTTTAATCATCGAATAATAGAGAAAGGCCTCATTTCACAACATACTTTTAATCCATTGAACAAGCTATGTTGGTGAATTGTGTATGTGCCATTGGTTAAGAAATTATTGTACATTTCTTAGTATGTTGCATCTTCCCAGATGAAATATTGTTCAAATTCCATATGAACATTACATATAGAGTGCACCCGTATCAAGAGATTACTCTATCGTAATGGGGATGTAAAATGTGCACACTAGTCATGACCTTTTAGTGTAATAACTTCAACCACTATCTCCATTCTAACCCTGGTAGTAGCATTTTTAAGAGCTATGACTAGTAACAATATTGATAATATTAAATTTTGAAGATGGTGCATAGCAATGCAACACTACTTGAATATCAATTTTTTTTCATAGTTGAGAAGCTATTATAAAGGTTTCAAAGTCCCGTGATATCATGGCCTTTATGGGCCAAACATAAGCTAGTGTAATTTACTAATATACTTTAGGCCAAAACCAGGGCATGTAAGCATGTATTTCTTACACTTTCATAAGAAAAAGTTAGATGCTTCAGATACTCTTTGGGAGCCCATTTCTGCGTATAAGTTGAAAGGAATTATATTTGGAGGGATAGTTTCTAAATTCATATTTTTTAGCATCTATCTTTAGACTTTCATAAGAAAAAGTAACACTCTTTGGGAACCCATTTTTGGGTATGCTGAAAGCAATTATATTGGTTTCTAAAATCATATTTTTTATGCATTAGCTTATCATTTGAAAAATATAACGTAATTTGACTTAATAACTTTCATGATTAAAAAGCCATAGACAATCACTAAAAAACAATTTCCTGCTTAAAGTTGTTGAACAAGAGAAAAACCCATAGTTCTCACCGTAACTCTTAATAGTAACTTTGTTGGATGCATAGCTATTGAGAAATGAAGGCACGTTGTTTGAGTATCCGATTAAAAACCACCCTCTATCCTCAAAATTTGCACAGTCCTAAGACTTAAACTTCAGCCTTTTCTCACTGCGCAGGGTGACAAGGGAAGATATAACAACAATAATTATTGCAACAAGGGTAAGTCTGAGGCATGTACGATGTTGCTTAAATTTTTTGTTTGTAAATATAGTTGTTCACATATCGTGGAAGCTGAATATTTGAGTAATGTATAAGCTTTCATATCATGCTAAAAAGGAAAAAATTGATCACAATATAGAAAGGTGAGGTAAATACACATAATAATGAACTTCAAAAAATTATATATATATATATATATATATATATGGAAACAAAACTGCTTTAAAATCATGATGAAATTAAAGGGCCATAAAACCATTAGAAAATCTAGGCTTCAAATAATATTGGGTATGGAAATAATATTGGGTATGGAACTGGAATAGAGATGTTTCATCTTTGTGGAAAAATTTGTTGGCATTATGATTCAGGTGTTGTCCTTGATGGCAAACCCTTTCAGGTGATAAATCAAGAAGGACGCAGGAAATATGTTCAGCAAGTGCGTCCCCGCAGGTATACCATACAGAACCCGCGTCCAGGGACGCCGGCCAGCCGTTCAGGAGGTGCGTCCGCCCAGTGCACACATTTCAAGGCAGAGAAAAGCACGTGGGGGTTTCTTGCGTGGTATCTAGCCGACGTTTTTGTGTTTCTATGGTGTCGGCTCGTGGTATTGTTCCATGTTTTGGGGAGAAGCTTGCCTATATAAAGCAAAGGAGTTCATTTGGATTAAGTATCATCTTGGTTGAATATCTTTTGGTGAGATCTAGTCCAGATCTATGAAGGCGAATCTTCTAATGGACTGTGATCTCTATGGCGCATGATCAGATCTGTGGATCTGAGTGTTTGGGTTGGTTCTGAAGTCCTCATATCTTTTATATCTGAAGGGACGCAGGTTCAGTGAAGGGAAAGTGCGCCGGGACGCAGTACAGTAAAGGCTCAGGTGCGTCTCGGAGGCAAAGGACGCGGCGTGACTGTGTTATTGGGTGCGTCTCTGAAGCAAAAGACGCGGCGCGATAGTGTTTCTGGGTGCGCCGGTCGCAGCAAAGCATAGAGGAACAGTGCGTCGGCACGCAGAACAGTGGAAGGTAGACTGCGTCCAGTCGCAGGTCACAGAAAGAAAATATGCGTCCCTGTCTTAAGATGATCTGTTGACTGTATATTTCTGTTCATAAGGTGTTCTGGGTTATTTCTGTAATTACTGATCTGATATTTGTAGTGGACTGTATCTGTTGTATACTTGTTGATCATTTGATTCTTCATGAAAAGAAGTAGGGGGTTGTAGCTCCCTTCCAGGAGAGACTGGAAAACGAGAGAGAGTTGTAGCTCTCTGCAGGTTGCAGCCTGCGTGCTGGTAAAGGACTGCACCAGTACAAAATCATTGTAAAAAGAATTTCTTGAAAGAAGATAGAGACATATTGCAGCAGGTGGTTTTCTCCCGCATTGGGTTTCCACCTTACATCTTGTGTTCTTTGGTGTGACTGTCTATTTTCTTTATTCATGCTCATTATTTTATGGTACTGATATGCAAGAATAATTCAAAAGATCAAATAAGGAAGATTTGGTAAATTGCTTGATAATACTGATTCACCCCCCCTCTCAGTATTATTTCCAACAATTGGTATCAGAGCAGGTCCTTCAGAAAAGCTTGATCGCTTGAAGGTAGATCGTTCATCATGAGCAACTACGAGAGAGAAGCATCAATCAGGCCACCAGTTTTTGATGGGACAAACTTCAATTATTGGAAGGTAAGAGTTACTGCATATCTTCAATCTCTTGGTACTGAAGTTTGGGACATTGTAGAAACAGGCTATGCTTTTCCTTCAGCTACTCCTACAGATCCAGCTGAGAAAAAGAAGTATGAAACAAATGCAAAAGCAGTCAGTACTCTATTAGGAAGTATATCCCAAACAGAATTCATGAAGGTAATGCACTTCAAATCAGCAAAAGAAATATGGGACAAAATGATCACAAGCTATGAAGGAGATGAACAGGTAAAACAAGCCAAACTTCAAACTCTCAGAATTCAATATGAGACTCTCAAGATGTATAATGATGAAAGTGTGGCTAATTATTTTCTTCGGGTAGATGAGATTGTAAATTGTATGAAAAATTTGGGTGAAGAAGTAAAGGAGTCTCTAGTAGTTCAAAAGATTCTAAGATCATTATCCCCCAAGTTTGAATCCAAAGTATCTGCAATAGAAGAAAAAGAAAATCTCCGTGTTCTTACTATGTCTCAGCTACATGGAATTCTAACTGCTTATGAAATGAGAAAGGGAGGACCATCAGACAGAAGGGAGGCTGCTTTTAAAGCATCAGGCAAAGAAGATTACTATGAAGCAAGCCATGATCCAGAAGAAGAGGAAGAAGAATCAAATTTTGTCAGAAATCTTCAAAGAGGTTCTGGAAGGTTCAGAGGTAAGCTACCTTTCAAATGCTTTGCTTGTGGAAGAGTAGGTCATTATGCTGCAAAATGCTCTTATAAGGATAAAGGAAAGGAACCAGTTAGATGGAACAAGAAACAAAGCGCAAATAAGAAAAGCTACTACACCCATGAAGATAGTGATGGCTTATCAAACAGTGATGAAGATGAACAAGGTAATAAATATAGGTTGTTAATGGCATTTGAAGATGATGATTATGAGGATGCTGTAGATGTGGATAACCTTTATGATGAAATTACTAGACTCAAGAGATGCATAGAAGAAAAGAACATGATTATTGATACTCTACAATTCCAAATTGATGAAAAGGAAAAACATCTTGAAAAATTAGAAGGTGAAATTGTTGGTCTTAGAAAAGAAATTGAGAAAACAAAAACTATTAATCTCAAGTTTGTCAAAGGATCTGAAACTTTGGATGAGATTATCAGTGTGCAGCGGTCTCCACTAAATAAGACAGGTTTGGGCTATAATGGAGAAACTTCTCAAGCATCCACTTCAAAAAGTTATCTTGATGCAGCAAGAAGAAATGAGCAAGAGCACAAGGAAGATCATCAGGTAAAGCAGGGACAAATGTCAAGCAGAAACTATCAGGGGCAATCCAGCTTAAGGGTGAACAAAAGCCACAACCAGCCACAGGTAAAATCTTCTCAATTTGGTTCAAGAATAGATGAAAATAGAAATTACAATCAGTTGGCTGGTAGATCCAATAATCGCAGAAGCTTCTTCAATGGACAATGCTTTTCTTGCCATAACTTTGGTCACAAAGCAGCTCAATGTGTTGCGTATAAAACAATCATGACTAGGGAAGCTCAAAAACAAAGAAGTATGACAGGGATTACAAAAAGGACCTATAACAACTTTTCAGCTCTTGAAAATGAAGTTGAATGTTCTATTTGCAATAATTTTGGACATAAAGACTTTGAATGCAGAAGCAGGTTTCCGGAAAGAAAGGTACAAGAGCAGAAAAAGGAACAAGCCTCAGGCGCCAAAACATGGAGAATAAAGGAACCTCAAACAGAAAGATGTGGGATAGCATTTTATGCAGAAGGACAAGAAAATCTATGGTACATTGACAGTGGATGTTCGAAGCATATGACAGGTGATAAAGAAAAACTTGAGTCTTATTCTAATTTAGAAAAGGGAAAGAAAGTCTCTTTTGGAAATGATACTCCTGCAACTATAAAAGGAAAAGGTATTGCTCCTTTAAAAGAAGATGTTAAGGCTGGAAATGTTTTGTTTGTTGATGGATTGAAGCATAATCTACTAAGTGTCAGCCAGATGTGTGATCAAAGAACCGAGGTTATATTCAGATCAAATGGATGCCTTGTTCGTGATCTTGATACAGGTAAAACAGTTCTCAAAGGAAAGAGAACTCCAAATAATCTATACATATTTGATGAAGGACAACAACAATGCTATCTAAGCAAGAATGAAGAGCACTGGTTATGGCATCGAAGGTTGGGACATCTAAGCTTCTCACAAATAAGGAAAGCTTGCAAATATCAGGCAGTTCGCGATCTTCCAGATATCAAAATTCCTGACAACACCATAT
The DNA here is from genome assembly GCA_031772625.1 of Pinus tabuliformis. NCBI lineage: Eukaryota > Viridiplantae > Streptophyta > Pinopsida > Pinales > Pinaceae > Pinus > Pinus tabuliformis. Next base: position 1,508,325,083 of record CM062818.1, read on the forward strand.
GCAGATCATGTCAGTTTGGAAAACAAACCAGAACTAACTTTCCAGAGAAAGAAGGATCAGCCAGCATGCCTCTTGAGCTAGTACATACAGATGTATGTGGACCATTCAGAAAAAGAACACCTAGAGGAGAGGAATACTTGATATTATTTATTGACGATTTCTCCAGGTTTGTTTGGTTAGGTCTTATGAAGCACAAAGATGAAGCATTCGAAAAATTCAAAACCTTCAAAGCCTTGGCTGAAAATGAATCAGGTCACAAAATTAAGTGCCTCAGATCTGACAGAGGTGGGGAATTTACTTCAAATGAATTTTTCGATTTCTGTGATGAACATGGGATAAGGAGAGAATTCTCTACAGCTAGAACGCCTCAGCAAAATGGAGTTGTTGAAAGAATGAACAGAACAATCCAACAAATGGCTCGTGCTATGCTTGATGAATCAGGAACCCCCGCAACCTTCTGGGGTGAGGCTGCACATACTGCGGTTATTATTCTCAACAAGACAAATGTCCGGGTGAACAGCACTCAAACCCCTCATGAGCTCTGGAGTGGTAAAACTCCTTCGGTAAAGCACTTCAAAATATTTGGGAGCAAATGCTATATCAAGAATACTGAGGAGCAGCTTGGCAAACTTGATCCTAGAGCAGATGAAGGCATTCTTCTTGGCTATTCTCCACATAGCAAAGCATACAAATGCTACAATAAAAGACTTGGCAGAATTGTTGACAGCATTGATGTAGTGGTTGATGAAAAGGGATATATTCCTAGGCAAATACATCGTGAAGACATCGAAGAAGATGAGAGCTACCCTCAAAGACAGAATGATGAAGAAGAAGAACCTCAAGAAGAATCTCAAGAAGAACCTCACGAAGAAGCAGAAGAACGGACAAGAATAGAAGAAAAGACTCCATCCAGATATGTTCAGAAGAACCATCCAGAATCTCAGATCATGGGACAAAAAGAAGCAGGTATACAAACTAGAAGAACAGTTGCAGAAGCTTCAAGCTATTTGGCATTACTTTCCTCCACCGAACCACAAAATGTGAAAGAGGCATGCAAAGATGAATGTTGGGTGAAAGCAATGGATGAAGAACTTGAGCAAATCGAAAAGAACAACACTTGGGAGCTGGTTCCTAGACCAAAAGATAAGAATGTTATTGGAACAAAATGGGTCTTCAAAAATAAATTGAATGAAAATGGAGAAGTAATTAGAAACAAAGCCAGACTCGTTTGTAAAGGGTATGCGCAGCAAGAAGGAATAGACTTTGAAGAAACTTTTGCTCCTGTTGCAAGACTTGAGGCCATCCGAATGTTCCTTGCTCTCTCAAGTTTTCAGAACTTCAAAGTATTTCAAATGGATGTGAAATCAGCCTTTTTGAATGGAGACTTGGAAGAAGAAGTGTACATTGAACAGCCAGATGGGTTCATTCTTGGAAATGATCCAAATCTTGTATGCCGATTGAAAAAGGCTCTCTATGGTCTCAAACAAGCTCCAAGGGCTTGGTACTACCGGTTGGACAAATATCTTCATCAACAAGGTTTCTTAAAAGGTTCAGCAGATAGCAATCTGTATATAAAAGTTGAAAATGACAAATTGCTAATACTTGTTGTGTATGTAGATGACATTATTTTTGGCAGCAATGAAGAAGCTATGAGTCAAAGCTTTGCCTCAGTCATGCAGAAAGAATTTGAAATGTCCTTGCTAGGAGAACTGACATATTTCCTTGGTTTGCAAATCCAACAGAAGGAAGGAGGAATCTTTTTATCTCAAACCAAGTATCTCAAGCAGATTTTGAAGAAATATGGCATGGAAGATGCAAAACCAGTATGTACACCCATGGTCACAGGATGTAGTCTCAGTGCAAATGATGAATCTGCAGCAGTACATCAACCAACCTACAGATCTATGATTGGAAGTTTACTATATTTGACAGGTACCCGACCAGACATCATGCATGCAGTTGGAATAGTTGGAAGATTTCAGGCAAATCCAAAGGAGACTCATCTTCAAGCAGTGAAGAGAATTTTCAAATATCTTCAAGGGACTCAAAATTATGGCTTATGGTATCCTAGAGATACAGATCTTACTCTTCATGCCTATACAGATGCAGATTGGGCCGGAAGCGTGGATGACAGGAAAAGCACAAGTGGTGGTGCGTTCTTTATGGGTCCCAGACTGGTCTCTTGGTTCAGCAAGAAACAGAGTTCAATTGCCTTGTCTACAGCTGAAGCAGAATATGTTGCTGCTGCATCTTGTTGCACCCAACTCCTTTGGATGATGCAGAATTTGCAGGATTATCAAATCACTTGTACTCCTCCAATCCCTATCTTATGTGACAACACAAGTGCAATCAGCATCTCAAAGAATCCGGTTATGCATTCAAAAACCAAGCACATACCAATCAAGTACCATTTTCTCCGGGAACAAGTACTTGAACAGAAGGTCAAGTTGGAGTATGTTCCTTCTAAGGAACAAGTTGCTGATATTTTCACCAAACCATTGCCCAGGGACACTTTTGAATACCTCAGGCAAAAGCTGGGGGTTGTTGATGCATCATCTTACTGTTGATCATCTTCCTATTGGTGGTATAGGCTCAGGGGGAGCACATAATGCATTGTTGGCATTATGGAAAAGGAGATCTTGGAAATAGCTGCAATATGTCTCTATCTCCTTCATGATGGATTTCTGGTTACAGATCTGGAGATGCATGAGCATAGGGGGAGCATACCCTTTGCTCTTGATGTCAAAGGGGGAGAATGAAGCTGAAGATTATGTGGTTGCCATCAAGTCCAAAGGGGGAGATTGTTGGCATTATGATTCAGGTGTTGTCCTTGATGGCAAACCCTTTCAGGTGATAAATCAAGAAGGACGCAGGAAATATGTTCAGCAAGTGCGTCCCCGCAGGTATACCATACAGAACCCGCGTCCAGGGACGCCGGCCAGCCGTTCAGGAGGTGCGTCCGCCCAGTGCACACATTTCAAGGCAGAGAAAAGCACGTGGGGGTTTCTTGCGTGGTATCTAGCCGACGTTTTTGTGTTTCTATGGTGTCGGCTCGTGGTATTGTTCCATGTTTTGGGGAGAAGCTTGCCTATATAAAGCAAAGGAGTTCATTTGGATTAAGTATCATCTTGGTTGAATATCTTTTGGTGAGATCTAGTCCAGATCTATGAAGGCGAATCTTCTAATGGACTGTGATCTCTATGGCGCATGATCAGATCTGTGGATCTGAGTGTTTGGGTTGGTTCTGAAGTCCTCATATCTTTTATATCTGAAGGGACGCAGGTTCAGTGAAGGGAAAGTGCGCCGGGACGCAGTACAGTAAAGGCTCAGGTGCGTCTCGGAGGCAAAGGACGCGGCGTGACTGTGTTATTGGGTGCGTCTCTGAAGCAAAAGACGCGGCGCGATAGTGTTTCTGGGTGCGCCGGTCGCAGCAAAGCATAGAGGAACAGTGCGTCGGCACGCAGAACAGTGGAAGGTAGACTGCGTCCAGTCGCAGGTCATAGAAAGAAAATATGCATCCCTGTCTTAAGATGATCTGTTGACTGTATATTTCTGTTCATAAGGTGTTCTGGGTTATTTCTGTAATTACTGATCTGATATCTGTAGTGGACTGTATCTGTTGTATACTTGTTGATCATTTGATTCTTCATGAAAAGAAGTAGGGGGTTGTAGCTCCCTTCCAGGAGAGACTGGAAAACGAGAGAGAGTTGTAGCTCTCTGCAGGTTGCAGCCTGCGTGCTGGTAAAGGACTGCACCAGTACAAAATCATTGTAAAAAGAATTTCTTGAAAGAAGATAGAGACATATTGCAGCAGGTGGTTTTCTCCCGCATTGGGTTTCCACCTTACATCTTGTGTTCTTTGGTGTGACTGTCTATTTTCTTTATTCATGCTCATTATTTTATGGTACTGATATGCAAGAATAATTCAAAAGATCAAATAAGGAAGATTTGGTAAATTGCTTGATAATACTGATTCACCCCCCCTCTCAGTATTATTTCCAACAAAATTTGGTTTTTTTGCCTAAGAACCACTGAAAGAGAAATGTTATATCATTGAAGGAAGATTTATAATGGAGAGATAGGATAGAAACAAAGAGAAAGAATAACTAAGATAATGTTATTAAATATTTTGGTACAAATGGTTAGAAAGCTAGCAAAGTACAATGTTTTTATTCATTGGACCACAAAACTCTCAAGACATATATAATCTTTTCATATTTACAACTATTAAGTTGCATGTTACAAAACTATTCTTTTTCATTGGACAACAAAACTCTCAAGACATATACAAGTTTTTCATATTTACAATTGTTAAGATGCATGTTACAAAACTAAGGCTTAATAGAATTGTCAACATGCATATTACAAAACTCAAACTTAACAAAGTAATGGAAGACATCAAATCTTCTTGATATCGATAATGATATTGTCCATCGAAATTGTAAAGGTTCCCTTTAGTGAAAATGGATGTGTTATGGCCTAAATATACCTCAAGCTGAGAAAGGTAGGATCTAGGGTAACATCAAACCATGCTTAACCTGGTAGCTAGCCCTACCAGGTCCGGAGAGGGCTCTCTCCTTGTCAATCTCAGGAAAATATTGCAAATGAGGATTGAGATGACTGATATAAAGACTAATTTTAGGCTAGGTATATGCTCAAAGAAGTTTGATTGAATTTAATGTTGGTTTGTTGGCTCAAATTTGAAAGGCAAATTTGGTTCGGGGAATGGACTCAGTCTTGCAAAGTTTTCTATGGGGCGAGGTAGGCAAATGGTTTAGTACTTTAAATTGAGTGAAATGGAGACTCTTATGACTGGTGAGGATTTGGAGAGGGCATGAAAGTCTTAGGAATCCTCTTCAAACAGTTGAAAACATGAAAAACTAAACAAACCCTAGGTAGAGCACTGCAACATCAATGATTTCAACCTTTATCCTTGATTCATTTAGTTCAACTGAAAGGAGAGAGGTAATGGCATACATAAACACATGTAAACTTGAATTACAGAAGGAAAAACAATACCAAATCAACTTGCCACAAGAATCCCACAAATGCTGCAAACCCTGGTCTATTCCTTTGCCAAACTGTAGAGATGAATGTACAATAATTCTCAAAGCATTCACAAGAGTCCAACCTTTACAAATTACTGAAAAAAACACATGATATAGACCTCCAAACCACCTGTGATATCCATCAGGGGTCGAATCCATGAGAAGAGGGGTGGTTTCAACCATATCTAAACTAGGAACACAAAAATAGGCAGTGGAACAGCTTGCCTCTAAAACCTAGGAAACTGATTCATTCAACTCTAAACCACCTACAACTGATGTATCTACCTTATCAAGTCAATTTTTATCATTTTTACATCATAGTACATCAATTTACATCATGTCACATCATGAATTTGACCATAAGAGAGAAAAAAGTCAAACTGGAAGAAAACTAGGCGAAAAATAGAGTTTTTGAGCAAAATTGGCACTTTTTCGTCCTATGCGTAGTGCCATTTTCTGTGCGTAGCGCTTTTTCCAAGATGCTTTTGGAGGGCTTCCCGAGGTCCAAATCAGGTGCAGAATAGCTTGTTGGAAAGCGTTGTGAGTCTAAATTCTGGAACATCTTGAATATTTTTATTTGGAGTCAATTTTCCCCTCTAAAATTGCAATCTCCCAAGAATTCTTCGTGTGTGGTCAAAAAGTGGCAGAGAGAGCATTTTTTGGGTGTTTTTGGCCCTTTTGGAGGTCCAAAACTTCTCAAAATTTCCTAGTAATTTCTGACCATGTATAATTTTTCATAGAGAATCTAAAAATGCCAAGTTTTCTTCAAATGGAGGTTCCTATCAAAAGCGAGTGCCAGGTGGCGCTACACACCTGTTGGAAAAGCCTGTGTTAAAAATTTCTAGGCGTAGCGCCACTGATTCTATACGTAGCACCATTTTCAGATCAATTTTTGGAGCCCTTCCCAGTGTCCAAATTGGGTGCACGATAGCTCTTTGGAAATCTTATTGAGCATAATTTCCAACACAACTTGAATTTTTCAATTTGGAGTTCATCTGCCCTGTCAAAAGTCAAATCTCCCAAGACTAGGAAAAATGTGCAAAATGAGGCTGCCTAAAGGCAGAGTGCTATTGCAGTCAACTTTTGAAGGTCTTCCGCAACTCCAAATTGAGCTCATGATAGATCATGGGAAATATCTTTCTGTCTAGTTATCATTTGACTCATCAAGAAAGTCATTTAGCCAACCAAGCTAGGAGAAATCTTGATTTTTCCAAGGTCACTTTAAAGGTGCATCAATTCTCGTGAGGCAACTGTATTTTTGACATTTCTCTAAAACCATGAAACTTGTGTAAAAATTGAAGGAGGTTTTTCTTCCTTGGCCTAGTATGGATAAAACCCTCTCTCACTTTTTCCAAATTCATTTTTTTTTCTCCGAAACATCATTTGAGTAAAACATATCCCGATGAGTGGAACAGGGGATTTGTCGAAATGAAGTGAAATGAAAGGGATAAGGGGCTTCTAAATTCTTGAGAAAATTTTGGGAAATAGGGAGGGATGTTAGGAAGCAGGGGAAATTTGGATTTCAAATATTGAGTGAGGGGAAGGGGTCCAAAAGGGAAAAACACAGGCCTAGCCTAGAAAATTGTCAAATTGTAGCAAGAAACTACGGTTTGTGCGAAAATGAGGAATTTGAGGGATATTAGTGATGGGAAGTGTTTAATAAGGTACATTAAGGATATGGGAAGGTATATGAACATCAGGATACAAGTTTTTTGCATTATTTGACCATCCAAGTGAAATTACCTTCAAAACCCTAGGAGAGGGAAATGAACCTTACCTGGGAACAACTTAAGCATGAACGAGATGTAAAATGTCCCATTGGAACCTGACATGATGATGAGAACCCTATGAATAATGGTACACTCAGCTGAATGGTGACATGAACCTCTTGGGAAGAATCACTAACAGTTTCATCATCCCTCTCATATGTTGAATCTGTTTCCATGCTTGCAAATGTGGAGTGTAGAATGATGAGTATGAAGAGATTTTTTTCAAGTATAGGGTGACTGCTATTTTATTTTAGGGATTTGAGAGATTGACTGATAGTATAAATGTAAATGAGGGTTTTGATGATGGAAGTAGGGATTTTTGGAATGTATAGGTTTTAGGAAATGAGAATTAGGGTTTTGGGAATGGATAGTGTTAATGCTTAAAAATTATGTATAGGGTTTAGGGTTTGGTGGTCATAGGGAGTAAGGCGAGTGTCAATGAGAGAGGGAAAGAGGAAGGGATTTAGCGAAACTTAGTGCAGGGGGATGGGATATAGGAAAATAATCACAAGGGAGTGAAAACAGCAAGAATAACAAAACCCTAGACAAGCTTGGCAAGACAACTTTGAGAGCAGCTAGGGTTTCATTTTTCAACATTTAAATCACTACGATGGATGAAAAAATATCTTGCTAAGCCAGATGAGAGGGTGTACTTATTTGTTGAGAGATTATTTGCAGATTTGGAAGCTTGTAAAATCAACGCAATGCATTTTGGGGCTCAACCAATAGATGCGTCACACCAATGCCCATGTGCATAGCGCACTTTCTATGCGTAGCGCCCATTCAAAATCCTTTGTAAAACCTGTGCCTGGTGCGTAGCTCCAGGCAGGTGTGTCGCGCCAGGAGAAAACTTGAAATTTGCTGCAACCTTCCTTTATTTCTCCTCAAAGTGTGATTTTACCTCTATTTCTCTCTCTCTTGCACAAATGAAGTTTTCAAATACCAAAGATAACTTTATATCCACCTTGGCTTCTAATTTTTCATTTAGAAACTCATTTTTCTAAAGTTCCTTTTCACTTTGCTTTAAAAACCCTGTTTTTACAGTTTGGCTCTTTTTTTGTCATTTGATGAACTGATGCTTGGATGTTTTTGTTTCTTTTGCAGTAGTTAGAGTGCTGGAATTTGGCAAGGTGACCAAGGGCTGTAGCTGAAGCTTTATTACATATGAAAACATTAAAGTTACATAATATTTTTACATGAAGTAGAAAAACTCTATTTTCACCTCAAAACAAAGTTTTGAGGTAAAAACCCTTTATGGAGCAAATCATTAGTAGAATTTGTGATTTTATGAACTTATTGATCATCCTCATGTGACTGCTGGCCTCTTATTGAGCTTTTGAAGACTATGGTGGTAAACCCTAGACCTAATGTGACCTGAAAACCCTAAAATGATTTCTACAAGTGTAATGATAAAAAATTACTGTAAATGACCTAAATTTGTGAAAATAGGCTAGCAGGTAAAAACCTGAGGGAAATTTGATAATGATCCACTACCATCAGATGATCCATGATCCTAATGGAATGCAACTAATCGGATGGGACACCTAAAATGCATGCAAAAAGAGAAATTTTGATCACTGATGGAGGGATGAAGATACCGACACTAACATTGGCTCCAATGGGGATGGTAGCTCCCAGGAGGTGCCGAGAACCATAGATCTCTGGAAAGCAGACTAGTGCATCTTCCATTGGGAAAAATGGAGGCAATAACTTCAGCAAACTAAAACCAATATCTTGACTCAAAACTAAACTGACTAAAACAAAAAATGACTCAAGACTGACTTAACTGAAACAAGTACTTACAAAGATTTTTAATGGTAACAGACCATTGAGACCTGAGGGTTTCAAGTCATGATGAAAACCACCTTCCTACTGATAAAATATGTACAATCATGTGAAGTGGGCCTTGCAATGTAACCAATCCAGCAGATGGCTACTTACTGAAATCATGCTCTCACTTTCACTGAGAAGGTAGAGTGATGTACATGTAGGCAACTCACAATAACAATTGAAACCAAGGATTATGCTAACAAACCAAGCAACATTCATCTTCTCTGGTGCTTGCAAAAGAATGCCGAAAGGGTCTTGAAAATCCTGAAGCACTAGCTTGTCTTGAGATCCAGCAACAAAAATACAAGTACTCCTTTGATTCTGATCTGAAAGAACAACTGGTTGTTGAGTGATAGGAAGGCATAAAGAAGTATAAGCTTCTTCTATCTGAGTGTTATCTATAAATTCCTTGACCATGAGAAACTCTGACTCGAATTCTGGCATACCATCTCTCTAAGGCTCATATTCCTCAATTTCATGGTCTAGGTCATTCTTAAACAAAAAACAATCTTCAAGATTATTAAACATGAAAGCCATATCATCTTCATGAAGGAAAAAATTATCTTTTCACTGATCTATAAATCTAATTTCAAGACTGGAATCATTTTCAAAAGTGGAAGAAGCTTCGCCAACACCTTCTTGACCATGTGCACACTGCCAACCTGCATTAGTTTGGGTTGTATCATGACTTTTCAGGAATTGATCTATCTCATCTTCAGATAGAGGAGATAATATTTTTTGTTTTCTTTTGCTCAAACATTGATTGTCTTCTTGAAATGACATTTCAAAAAATGAAAAACCTGAATGATAGTCCTCATTTCCCTAATCTTCTAAATTTTGGAAACATTGTTGATCATCTTCATATGACATGGTAATCAAATTATCATTTACCACTGAGTTATCAAAAGAAGATTTTTCACTTACTTGAACAAAGATCTCATCTTCTTTTTCATAAAATGACTGGATTACCTCCCCATGAAGGCTTTGTTCTAATGAAATGAGAACACTTGGATCAATAATTCTATCTTCCTCATTCTAGATGATCTCAACAACAGAGCCCTCCTTCATGGGATTCAAAACAAGGTACTCTTGATCATCACGATCTGAATCTAGATCTGAAAGAGCCAACTTGACTTTATCACATTCTGAAATTGAAACTTGACTTTCTGGCATACTGTCTTTTGCTATGATCAGATCTGAAATAATACCTTCTCTTCCATCATTTTCCATTGTACCAAGATCTCGATCCTACTGCAAATTTTTCTGATCATCTTGATAAGTATCCACTAAGCTTTCTTTATGCTGCTGAAATGGATTTTCATACAGGGCTTCCATGATCTCATCATCCATGAAGTTATCATCTTCATAAATTCTCTCAAGACTTCAATAAAACAAAAAGCATGTCTGCACAATTCTGAACCAAATCTAAGGATGGATAAGATTCTTTATACCTTTCAAAGAACATGGTATGAAAATCCTTCAAACAGTAAATACAAACAGGCGGCAAACTTTCATACCAAGATCGAGCTTCACCTTCCAGAGTGGCCATGAATATCTTCATCAAGCAATCTTCAGGAAAATCAACGTTCAACTTGTGAATATGAATGTGAAATCTTACCAGGTGTAAAGTAGCATCATTCCTATCATCATCTTTAAACATAGGCAAATTCCTTTGCCAATCTACCTTCGGAATTTTATTTGGGATACTTGGAATGTGATCTTGGCTCATGGGAGCATACCTTCGCGCAAGTAAATCCATTTCGATGACAATGAATTCACCAAGAAATTCTTCAAGCTACTGGTTCTTGAAGAGTAGAGTCACCATAAAAATTCTAAACATTGGGATTCTTCGACACTGGAGTCACCAAGTGAATGATTTTAGCCTTCCGGTGTCTAATCGTTGTTCACCATCAACAATCAGATCTAAACTTGATAGATTTTGCTGAGGAACATAAAACTACGTTCCCTAGCCAAGTCGCCAATATGTTATGGCCTAAATCTACCTCAGGCTCAGAAAGGCAGGATCTAGGCTAACATCAAACCATGCTTAACCTGGTAGCTAGCCCTGCCAGGTCGAGAGAGGGCTCTCTCCTTGTCAATCTCAGGAAAATATAGCAAATGAGGCTTGATATGACTGATATAAAGACTAATTTTAGGCTAGGTATATGCTCAAAGAAGTTTGATTGAATTTAATGTTGGTTTGCTGGCTCAAATGTGAAAGGCAGATTTGGGTCTGGGGAATGGACTCAGTCTTGCAGAGTTTTCTATGGGGTGAGGTAGGAAAATAGTTTAGTACTCTAAATTTAGTGAGATGGAGATTGTTAATACTGGTGAGGAGTTGGAGAGGCCATGAAAATCTCAGGAATCCTCTTCAAACAGATGAAAATATGAAAAACTAAACAAACCCTAGGTAGAGCACTGCAACATCAATGATTTCTACCTTTATCCTTGATTCATTTAGTTCAGCTGAAAAGAGAGAGATAATGGCATACATAAACACATGTAAACTTGAATTATAGAAGGAAAAACAATACCAAATCAACTTGCCACAAGAATCCCATAAAATGCTGCAAACCCTGGTCTATTCCTTTGCCAAACTGTAGAGATGAATGTACAATAATGGTCAAAGCATTAACAAGAGTCCAACCTTTACAAATGACTGAAAAAACACATGATATAGACCTCCAAACCACCTGTGCTATCTGTTAGTGGTCGAATCCATGAGAAGAGGGGTGGTTTCAACCATATCTAAACTAGGAACACAAAAATAGGCAGTCGAACAACTTGCCTCTAAAACCTAGGAAACTAATTCATTCAACTCTAAACCACCTACCACTGATATATCTACCTTATCAAGTCAATTTTTATCATTTTTACATAATAGTATATAAATTTACATCATGTCACATCATGAATTTTACCATAAGAGAGAAAAAGTCAAACTGGAAGAAAACTAGGCGAAAAACAGAGTTTTTGAGCAAAATTGGCACTTTTTCATCCTATGCGTAGCGCCATTTCTTCTGTGCGTAGCGCTTTTTCCAAGCTTTTTTGGAGGGCTTCCCGAGGTCCAAATTAGGTGCAGGATAGCTTGTTGCAAAGCCCTGTGAGTCTACTTTCTGGAACATTTTGAATTTTTTGATTTGGAGTCCATTTTCCACTCCAAAATTGTAATCTCCCAAGACTGCTTCCTGGGTGGTCAAAAAGTGGTAGAGAGCACATTTTTGGGTGTTTTTTTCCCTTTTGGAGGTCCAAAACTTGTCAAAATTTCCTATTAATTTCTGAGCATGTATAATTTTTCATAAGGAATCCAAAAATGCCACGTTTTCTTCAAATGGAGGTCCCTATCAAAAGCGAGTTCCAGGTGGCACTACGCACCTATTGGAAAAGCCTGTGTTAAAAATTTCTATGCGTAGCGCCACTGATTTTGTGCGTAGCGCCATTTTCAAATTATGTTTTGGAGGCCTTCCTAGTGTCAAAATTGGGTGCACAATAGCTCGTTGGAAATATTATTGAGTCTGCGTTTCAACACAGCTTGAATGTTTCAATTTGGAGTTCATTTGCCCTACCAAAAGTCAAATCTCCCAAGACTGGTCAAAATGTGAAAAATGAGATTGCCTAAAGGCAGAGTGCTGTTGTAGTCAACTTTTGAAGGTCTTCCTCAACTCGAAATTGAGCTCATTATAGCTCATTTCAAAGCTATTTGTGTCTAGTTAACTTTTGACTCATCAAGAAAGTCATTGGGCCAACCAAGCTAGGATAAATATTGATTTTCCCAACGTCACTTCAGAGGTGCATCAATTCTCCTGAGGCAACTGTATTTTTGACATTTCTCTAAAACCATGACACCTGTGTAAAACTTGAAGGAGGTTTTTCTTCCTTAGCATACTGAGGACAAAAACCTCTCACTTTTTCCAAATTCATTTTTTCTTGCTCAGAAACATCATTTGAGTAAAACTTATCTCGATGTGTGGAATAGGGGATTTGTCGAAATGAAGTGAAATCAAAGGGATAAGGGGCTTCTAAATTCTTGAGAAAATTTTGGGAAGTAGGGAGGGATGTTAGAAAGCAAGGGAAAATAGAATTTCAAATATTGAGTGAGGGCAACGGGTCCAAAAGGGCAAAACACAGGCCTAGCCTAGAAAATTGTCAAATTGTAGCAAGAAACTACGGTTTGTGCGAAAATGAGGAATTTGAGAGATATCAGTGATGGGAAGCGGTTAATAAGGTATATTAAGGATATGTGAAGGTGTATGAACATCAAGATACAAGTTTTGTTGATGATTTGACCATCAAAAAGAAATTACCTTCAAAACCCTAGGAGAGGGAAATGAACCTTACCTAGGCACAACTGAAGCATGAACGAGGTGTAAAATGACCCATTGGAACCTGACATGATGATGACAACCCTATGAATGATGGTACACTCAGCTGAATGGTGACATGAACCTCTTGGGAAGAATCACTAACAGTTTCATCATCCCTCTCATAAGCTAAATCTGTTTCCATGCTTGCAAATGTGGAGTGTAGAATGATGAGTATGAAGAGATTTTTTTCAAGTATAGGGTGACTGCGGTTTTCTTTTTGGGATTTGAGAGGTTGACTGATATTATAAATTTAAATGAGGGTTTTTATGATGGAAGTAGGGTTTTTGGGAATGTATAGGTTTTAGGAAATGAGAATTAGGGTTTTGGGAATGGATAGGGTTAATGCTTAGGAATTATGTATAGGGCTTAGGGTTTGGTGGTCATAGGGAGTAAGGCGAGTGTCAATGGGAGAGGGTAAGAGGAAGGGATTGAGCGAAACTTAGTGCAGGGGGATGGGATATAGGAAAATAATCACAAGGGAGTGAAAACAGCAAGAACAACAAAACCATAGACAAGCTTGGCAAGACAACTTTGAGAGCAGTTAGGGTTTCATTTTTCAACATTCAAATCACCAACATGGATGAAAAAATCTCTTGCTAGGCCAGATGGGAGGGTGTACTTATTTGTTGAGAGATTATTTACAAATTTGGAAGGTTGTAAAATCAATGCAATGCATTTTGGAGCTCAGCCAACAGATGTGCCGCACCAACACCCAGGTGCGTAGTGCACTTTCTGTGTGTAGCACCCATTCAAAATCCTTTGTAAAACCTGTGCCTGGTGCATAGCACTAGGCAGGTGCGTCACGCCAGTGCCCAGGTGCATTTCGACGAGAGAAAACTTGAAATTCGCTGCAACCTTCCCTTATTTCTCCTCAAAGTGTGATTTTACCTCTATTTCTCTCTCTCTTGCACAAATGAAGTTTTCAAATACCAAAGATAACTTTATATCCACCTTGGATTTTAATTTTTCATTTAGAAACCCATTTTTCTAAAGTTCCTTTTCACTTTTCTTTAAAAACCCTGTTTTTGCAGTTTGGCTCTTTTTTTTTGTCATTTGATGAACTGATGCTTGGATGTTTTTGCTTCTTTTGCAGTAGCTAGAGTGCTAGAATTTGGCAAGGTGACCAAGGGCTATAGCTGAAGCTTTATTACATATGAAAACATTAAAATTACATAATATTTTTACATGAAGTAGAAACACTTTGTTTTCACCTCAAAATAGACTTTTGAGGTAAAAACCCTTTAAGGAGAAAATCACAAGTAGAATTTGTGATTTTATGAACTTATTGATCATCCTCATGTGACTGCTGGCCTCTTATTGAGCTTTTGAAGACTATGGTGGTAAACCCTAGACCTAATGTAACCTAAAAACCTTAAAATGATTTATGCAAGTGTAATGATAAAAAATGACTGTAAATGACCTGAATTTGTGAAAATAGGCGAGCAGGTAAAAACCATGAGGGAAATTTGATAGTGAGCCACTACCATCAGATGATCCATGATCCTAATGGAATGCAGCTGATCGGATGGGACACCTAAAATGCATGCAAAAAGATAAACTTTGATCACTGATGGAGGGATGAAGATACCGACATTAATAGCATGTAACATGAAAACAATTGTAGAGATTTTGTTTATATTTTGGAAAGGATATTTCCAAAAGTCTTGGAAACAAGATTTGAAGAAGGTCTTTTGAAAGGATGCAATCTAGCTTGCCATCTACATCTTTTATTGTACATTGTAAACTATGTTCATAAGAAAATTGCTTTTTGTTAGTATAGTTTGTGCAATAACGCATGTTATCAACTGGACATTATATTTTTCTAATTAGCTATTTACACTCTTTGCATAATGGCTTGTATGGTGGGAAAAATAGATCATCTAGTTTGAGAATTCCAATAATCTGCAATAGTTCGATTGGGAATACAAATATTTTTGTTCGGTTTATAGTAAATGAATAATGAAAGGAAAAGGAAAAATAGTAGGAGAAAAAGTGAATAGTATGAGAAGATATAGAGAAATGCTTATAAAAATTTCAAATGCAACTGAAAAATTTGTTTTAAAATTTATTTTTGGTAGATTCTATAAATAAGAAGAAGTTGAAATGCAATTGAAAACTTGCCTGGAAATTTGTTTTGGCAAGTCTGTAGATAAGATTTTGTCAATTCATCATTAAGTGGCTGAAAGAATATTTAATAAACATGTACATATGGTATGTGATTCTCTTGGTCCACTTCAAACTATGTTTTTGAAAATAAGCAAGATTGCCCTTCCCCTGAATATATCTTGTTATAGTTTGACAAATAATTTTTTATGTTATTCGGCCAAATGCCCCTGAAAAAGATTCTAATGAAAGTTTTTATTAGTTTTAACAAAAAGAGCATCAAAACATAAATTATTTTAGCAAGAGAAAGCAAAGATTGACACATAAAAGGCAAAGCATAATAAAACAAAAGAATTGACACAATACCATGGAACAATCACTATTTGTTTCACCATGTTTGACATATATTTCCAATTGATGATTGTTTTGTTGGAATCCTATGACAAGTGTTGCGAATTTTCCAACTGAATAATCTATACTTGCTTCTAAAAGCATAGAAATTGTAGTGTCTGGAGTAAGCCAACATTCAGAATAAAGCATGGGTATTGTCTCAATGACAGATGTTGAATTCAATGAGATGTAGTGGTTAGCATCACCTCTTTCATATTTTCTTTTCTTAGTGACATTGAATCTTGTTATACGAACACTTTTTCCGACAGAGAAAAACAAGACAAATTGAGAGATTAGTTTATCACTTATGTTGATGGTTATTGTAAGTTTTCCATGCACATCAACAAGGTCGACATGTACAACTTGTGCCTTTGGTGGTGAGGAGGGTACTAGAATAGAAGTAGGACCATATAACACTAACACATCACCTTCAAAAATAATTGTTAAACTTCCCATGCAAATGTCAATTATGGATGATGTCACTATTTCTCAGTTTGTTGGTTTTTCCTTTTCTTGATTGCAAATTTAAAAAGAGTAAAATGAGAAAAGAAAAAGTGAAATTAATTAATGTATAAATACGAATACTAAAAACACTAAAATGGAAAAAGAAAATGTAAAAATTAATTAATGTATAAATGCAAAGACTCGTTGGTTTTTTCTTGATTGTGAAATGGAAACGAGTGAATCGTTTTTTGAAATGGCTAGATTCATTTCCGCTTGTTGCACTATCTGATTTATGAATGGATTCATTTATGCTTGTTACACTATCTACTTTACGAGTTGACATTTTTTCTATTGGTAGACCTATTGTTATAGGCCATTTTTTCACATCCAATCAATAGGCCTCCTAATGGGATCAATCAACATCCTATTCCCCCTTGTCATCATATTGCACATATCCCTAAGCATGAATATGCTAAATACCTAAGTTTCTGCTCTTGGTTGTTGAGTTTCCAAGCTTTTAATAACCAATGAACCCTGCATAACTGGGAAATTGCATTGCAGTGCACTCTCTCCTTCTCTTAGGGTGTTATGAAATGCACCCTACATAACTGTGGGGGTGCGTTGATTCTAGAAATTCGGAAAAAAATAAAAAAACTTATGAAGGTTCCTCTTCTTGAAGCTTCCAGAGGTTGTTTCAACCATTTACCTTGCATAAACATTCAAATATTATCTAATTCTACCTTGGATAAACCACCATCTTATCCCTTGAGCTCATCCTCCCATCAATTTTGGATACCAATCCTAGATTAGTAAATGGATAAGAATTCATTAACTACCTCTCCTTCCTATATATTTACCTCATTCCACAGTCACCTAGTTAGTTTTTATTGGCTTTGGAGAGTGAGCTTACCCTTATGGTGTTGTGGTGAGATGTTTCATTTCATGCATTTAGGGTGATTGAAGGCTCACATTGTGACAAGGAAAGGACAAGTAGGCCTTGGAGGAGATCTTCTACAATATAAACACTTATTTATGGTTATAAAAGCCTTCCATATATATTAATGAAAATAATTCTATATTTTCATATATGTGATGTTGTTATTTCATATATTTCAATACCATGTTGATCTATTGAATAGAGTATGTAGATGATATTACATAGATCTCATACTTTATTGGCTTGTGTTCTCTGATTGTGCAAGTTATAATTTTTGGAACCAGAGCTGGAATTAGAGCATTCAAGCTAAAGAAAAATTGAAGCCTACGACGAATTATAGGTAGGATTCATATCATAATCTCTTTACTTTAAGGAAAACATTATGTGCATTGTCTCTCCGCTGTTGTAGGTTCGCCACCAAACCTAGCAGAGATACTTTTGTCCACAATCATAAATCCTATATAACAAATTGGCGACTCCACTGGGGAATGGTTCATTCCCTTGGTGGTTTCCTTTTCCATTGTGCTTGTCTTACCTCTTCTTAAGGCATTTATTGTCTCACTCAGTCCTGAATAGACCTTGGAAAACCTTTCATTGAGATTTGCTTGCATTTTTTGTGTAGAAACTTGGATTTCCATGATCTCTACACCCTGTGGTCTAGAGACAATGCATTGCAGTGCACCCTAGCCTTCTCTGCACTTGCGTTGTAGTGCACACTATCCATTTCAGCACCTGCTATGGTCCTGGTTTGATGCCAAAATTTTCCTTTTTGTGATTCACTCTCTTATTAACTTTTTTCCAGTTCGTTACCCTTATGTCCCTAAATATGTCTTGGTCTCTCATAAGCCTTAATAGTGTTTTCGTTTGGTTTTGGGTTCCTTTGATAAGAATTTTTTCAATTTTTCATTTGTTCTTCTCATTAGGTCATTAGAAAACTGAATCATTTCATCATTGAGTGCTTGAAGGAATTGGTGTTTTAATCATCATTCCGAAAAGTGTTTTTATCAATGATTAAGTAAATATCTTAGTTTTCATCTAAAAATTAAGTGTAATACAAAAGAAAAATCTTATGCATCATGCATTGCATATAGACCTTTTATTTTGATTAGAAAAGTGAAGTTATAGAGATGAATTGTTGCATCACTTGTTTATTGCATTATTGATTGATTTCTTCTTCCCCTATTTAGTTAGGCTTTTCATTGTTAAAATGAAAATGAAAATATTTGTTTTCATCATATTAGTTGCATCATAGGGTAGTTCGGGTGACATTAATTTTTGAGCCTTGAAACTGAAACATAATTCAAGATCAACTTTAAAATTCATCTCAATTAACCTAAGGATAATTTGAAACTTAATGGCAAACATAGAGTTATAGGCTAGAGATGTGTTCTGACATCTTTAAATGTAGGAGTTGTCGTTGTTTTGTAGCTTTGCATCGTGGGGGTAAAATCTCGTTCCACGTATGCATGTGTATAGGATCGTACTCTATGTACCTTCAAGTATATTGGATGGTGCTCCACACATGAAATGTATATGGGAATGCTCTCATCGAACAATTACACGTTAGAAAACACTATTATGGATTGTAATCCCACGTACCGTCGAGTAAATTTTGGGAGTCCCCTATAGGTTGTCATCCATCCATAGGTAACTGAGTCGACCACCTTGTATACTGTGATACACTGAACACAACATTCGTGGAGATTGCATGCACTTACATTAAGTCCTTAGTTTTCCAAGGTGTATATTGCAGTTCACGGTTGCTTGGTAGAAATTTATGCCTAGTTATCCCTTTCTTTGTTTATGTCTTTAATTTCTAAAATCAATTAATTCACTGTAGAACAACATCTTCCCCATGGAACAACTCCTTAGTGGATCATGGGTTGAGACTAATGGCAAGAGTTTTAGAGTCTACCAATCAAGGGAACCCCTTTGACGAAATCTTGGTTCTTTTCCTTCTGACGGAAATATTGGTGCTCCTTATATGGTAATGTTGTCCCTTCCCAGATTTACCGATTTTCCATTTTGGTTGTTTTCGACCCCTATGGTTCCAAATGTCCAAACTTCCTCAACCAAGTTATTCTCCACATAAACAACATTAACCTCATGCTAATCCTAAAGTTGACCCTTTTCCTTCTTCACCTATTGTTTCTTCATCCCTTTCTTTCTCTTCACGTGGTGAAAGTCTTGATTCTAGTAACCAAGAAGCTAAGAAGAAGAAGAAAAGGATGAAGAAGGGCAAGAAAAATAGGTAGGGAGAAAACCAAGCAACCATTGCTACAAATACAACTAGTATGGAGAAACCTTCCAATCAACCCCACTAAGTTAAATTCCTTTGCATTATTTGTAAGGGTGAGCACCTTCTTAGAGATTTTCCTAGTATTTCAAGGTATTAAAAGTGTGGTCCATAAGCTCACATCAGCCTTTGTCTTTAGCTTCTGGAGATCATGCTGGTGACAAACCCCCACTAGTGATAGTAAGTTCCATGGGAAAAAGGGTATGTTAGCGCTCAAATCTGCCTCAGGCTGAGGAAGGAAAAACTCGAGGCAACATCATACCACGCTCAGCCTCGTAGCTAGCCCTACGAGGACAGGAGAGGGCTCTCTCCGGGTCTATCTCGGCAAAAGCTTTTCAAAGGGGCTGAGATGACCAATAAGGAATACTGATCTTAGGCTAGATATTAAGTGCAGAGGATTATAGGTGATTTTTTGGGATTTTTATTGAATCAAAGGGAAAAGCAATTTTGGGTGCGGGGATGAGACACAGTTTCTGCAGAGGTCTTATTGGAGCAAGGCAGGCAATTGTTTTGATGCTTTTAAAGTGATGAGGTGAATAGATCAGACAGTTGAGGAGCTAAGGAGAGCAAGCAAGTGCAAGGGTTCTCCTTAAACTGAAGAAAACATGGAAAATTAAACAAATTTAAAGGCAGAGCATAGCAAATTTATGGATTCTACCTTAACACTTCATTTGTTCAATTGCAGAAGATGAGAGATGGAAAAATGATACACATAAAAAACTTACAAGTACTGAAAGAAGCACGCCATCAAGACATAAAGCCACAAGAATTCCAAATAGTGCTGCAAATCCCTGGTCTTCCCTTTGCCAAAATGCTGAAGTAAAATGTACAATAAAGTCTCAAAGCCTCTTCCCAAAGAGTCCAACCTCTCCAACCATGAAAATGATTTAGAAAATACATAATATAGACCATGCCAACCCATTCCCTAGCCTCTAGGGGTCGAGCTCATCATCCTAGCAGCTGTTTCAACCAATTCTAAACAAAGCACTACAATCTAGGCGGTCAAAACAACTTGCCTCTATAAGCTAGGAAACCAATTCATTCATTAAATGTTTGCTATTTTATGAATGAATCATCTAGAATAGGTAAATAAGTGTCAAGTCAATAGAAATTACATTAATTACATCAAGGAGGGTGAAAAATCCCATCACAAGTCAAAACTGGTCAAAACTGGGCGAATTCCTAAGCTGGAAGGTCAAAAATGTGCAAAAAAACCTGATGCGTAGCGCGCCTGAGCCCTACGCGTAGCGCACCTTTCCACCTGCTTTTGGGGCACTTCCCGCCATCCAAATTGAGCTCAGGTTGGCTTGTTGGAAAGCTCTGGATGTCTACTTTCCAACCCAAGTGGAATTTTCCAATTTGATGACCATTTACCCCTCCAAAAGTGAATTCTCCCAAGGCTGCTGCCTATGTGTCCAAAAAGGGGCAGTGAGGTCATTTTTTGCATGTTTTTTGACCTTTTGGGGACCCAAACCTTGATGAAATGCCTTGGCAGTGGCTAAGCAGGTGTATTTCATCATGAAAAATCCAAAAATGCAAACCTTTCGTGATTTGGACCTCCCAATTTTAAGGGTAGCGCGCGGTGCACTACGCGTTGAGCCCAAAAACCTGTTTTTTACATAAAAATTTCAAAATTGACAAACTTTCCCCAAATTTCTTGAAATTTGGGCTAGGGGTCCCCAATCAAGTACTATGCTCAGTCAAAGAGGCTTCGGCCAAAATTTGGAGTGGATCGGGCCTTTTCCGCCGTTTTAGTGCCTTGCTCAATCGCCTCTTAAGGATCTTAATTTTCGCTTTGCAAACATGCATGCGGGCCCAGTAATGATTCTTCATGTGACGAAGCAAGTCTTTGTCTCTATTGGCTTTCGCCAACAATCCCTCCAAGTGTCAGTTAACCTTCTCAAGCACAAATTGCCGCGCAACAGGTGTCAAATCACTCGGTCTTTTACGGGCCAACCTACGGTCTTCACGGATTCGTTGCAGCTCTATAAGTGTGTGCTCGTCCTCTAACTGTTTATTGCGTTGCTCTAGATACCTGAGATATGAAGCTGTCTCATCATGACTAGTAAAAAAACCTGATGGCTCACCTGAAGGCCTCTCCTCATGCTTGGGCTTCTTGCCCTTATCCTGTACCTGCGGTGCTGCTGTCGAAAGCGAGGCCCCTTCCACACGAGGTGGAGATAACACTCGCTGTGCTGATGAAGTCAACGAGACCCCTTCCACCCCAGGTGGAGATAGTACTTGTCATGTAGATGCAAATAAGGCCCTGTGTCCTCGCTGATATGTCACACATGCTGGAGCGCTGACATGCTCTATCTCAGGAATGTCAAACTGATGTGAAGGCCCTCCCTCGTCAAGAACAATCTCAGGAGGTGGCTGTGGCGCTGTGAAAAGGTCATGAGAAATAAAATCCTCCCAAGTAATGCCCTGCTGTGCCAACTGATGCATCACTATGATTTTGATCAATGCATAATGATAGATGCTTTTATGCTGACGTGATGGGCTCTTCCTTTGTACTAAAGGCACCATCCTCTCTATGTTGCGACACATGAAAAATGGAATGTTCATCATACGTACCCTTGTAAAATGCATCAACAAACGAACATGGTATGCGTAGAGACATGAGAATCTGCCCTCGCAACTGAAATATCGAATGATGAGTTTCATCAATGGTGCATACTCATCCCTTAGGAATATGAAAGGAAAAACTGTAGTCAAGTGTCTTACACATCCGAGCTTAATATATGGCTCATAGTGAAATCTGTCTAACTGCTAGCGTTTACTCCATTCCTCCCCTACATTTGGTATCCCAGTGGCCTGAGCAATAGTCTCGGGTGACAAGGTGAAATCCACTCCGGCAAGGTTTACATGACCATCCTGCAAATGTAGAACAAATAAACGGACTAGTTCCCGATGATGTTGGATTTGTGAGATCCGCTCACAGTATTCAAAACATGATAGATACCGAAAATAGTCCATTGCAAGTGGACAAGCTTGCAATTGAGCCAAAGAGGTAGGCTCCTCCTTGACATGCCGACCACCTTTGCCACCTTTGTGATACCTCCTTGGCACACTTACCTCTGGTGTAGAATCACTATCATAATCCTGCTCATAAGCTGACTCAGTCTCTGACATGTTATATATGTTGATATACAACTGTGTGCAAAATTGACTGTAGACTTTTTCTTTTTCTAAAAATGCTGTGATCAAGGGGACATAAATATACAATGGAAATGTTAGGAAAGGGGAAACATTAGGGAAATGGGGACAATGGAAATAAAACAAGGAATTTAGGGAAGGGAAGGGACATGAAAATCTTGAAGTTTTAGGGTTTGGGATGAGGTAGGGTAGGAAAAATATGTTTGTAGTAGAAGGGAGGGGTTAGGATTTGAGGGAGAATAGTGTAGGGTTTTATGATGAATTATTGGGGAAAGTATTGGTGAATATAGGGGATGGGGAATCGAAAGGAAATAGGAAAATGAGAACCTTGGTTAACATTTATTTTTGAAACCCTACAACAATCTTGGCATTTAAATCCTTACAGCAAATTAATGGACAAGGAGGGTTTTTACACTTGGTTTTCCATGGCAAATATATCATAATCTCTTACATAAACCGTCCAAAAACCAAGAACAAGCCGTGAATGTAAGCCTACCTGTGATTTGATGCTTGAGAAGAGGCATTTTAGTGATTTCTGGCAAAGTTCTGGGCATAAACTTCAAGGCGTAGCGCGCCTCACCCAATGCGCTGCGCGCTCCTGATGCGTAGCGCCCTTGCAAAATTACACTGAAAATTGCGGCCTGATGCGTAGCGCACCACCGATGCGTAGCGCGCCCAACCTGATGCGTAGCGCGCCCTGGAAACGGCCCGATTTGCCCACAAATTCACAAAATCGCCTTTGAACGACGCTCTTCACTCTTGGAATGTGGAATGGGTTGCAAATGAGGAAAAAGATCTTTATATAGACTCCTTGTTGATTTTTGCTTGATACAAAAACCCTTTTTCTTATGTTTGGTTGTTGACACTTTTTGAAATTTAATAGGCTTTGACCTTTTTGGTTTCCCCTTTAAAATTGGTTGAAGTAATGTTTTTCTCTGATAATTTTTGCAGGGATAGCTCTAATATACTTTGGCAAAGGAGACCAAGGCTGCACTTGAACGTTTGAAGAACTGAAAATTTTTACAATTTTTACAAAAATGAGATGGCGACTTATCTTCAAAACAGAGTTTTGAAGAGAAGTCCTAATTCAGTTGTACAATGATGAAAATTATTGAAGTGAAGATCTATCAAAGACATCCCTCTGGCCTGCTGGTCTTCTAAGACTTTTCAAGACAAAATTGACTCAACCCTAGACCTAAGACCTAAAAATTTAAAACATGATTGTAAATGACCTTTTGAAGACTTATTTTAATAAACAGGCCTGAACCAGCCGGGCCAAGCATGAGGGGAATGAATGACACAACCCACTCCATCAGAGTTATGGCATGCCTAACGAAATGCAACTGATCAAAACTGATGGGACACCTAATCATGAAATGCAAGAGAGCTTTGATCTCTGATGGAGGGATAACTAGACCGACTCTAACATTGGCTCCAATGGGGATGGTAGCTCCTTGGAGATGCCAAGAACCGCAGATCTCTGTAAGAGCTAGACAGTGCCTTCATCCATTGGGCGATGGAGTCATTATTTCCGACACAAAAACTGCTTTGACCAAACTAGACTCAAAACTAAAATATTTAAACAACTGACTTGACAAACTTAAACTAACTAAACTTAATTTTCAGAATTATAGCCTTCACCTCGGGCCCCAAACTGAAGATGATAAGTTAGTTTACATGTACAATAGAATAAAAGTAAAATGATATGTACAATGATGATGAAATGAGCAGAAAATACTCACAAGTAATATCTCTTTAACAGCCGACCATTAATCAGCCCTCCAGGACATTCATCTCCATTCATTTCTTTGAGAAGAAAAGCGTTCTGACCACGATATGCTGCAATCTTATAAGGACCCTTCCATAAATTGTCAAATTTTCCGTGCTTTCCCTTATCTTCATGTCGAGCATCCCATCTCAAAACTACCTCATCTAGCTGAAATGTGTCTGCCTTTGCTTTCTGGTCATAAATCTTTTTAATGCACTCCTACAACTTGCAAGTGTTTTGAAATACCTCCTCTCGTGTCTGCTGTAAATGAATCATTTGATTAATCCTTCTCTGCATAGGATCTTCCTCACTACCTGCTTCTTGAAGAAATTTGACTACCGGGACAACAAGTGAAGTTGGAAAAACCGTGTCTATTCCGTACACCAACTCGAAAGGAGACATGCCAATAGACTTTTTCTGACTCACCCTATCAGCCCATAGTGCATTTATCAACTTCTTGTGCCAGCCCTTTTTACTGATTTCCAACAATTTCTTAATGATATTGACGAAAGATTTATTAGATGACTCCGCCAATCCATTTCCTTGAGGATGATATGCGGTTGAATGTCCCAAGCTGATGTTGTACTTATAACAAAACTCAACCATCCTTTTTGACTTAAATGCTGCTGCATTATCTGTGATTAGCTTACTTGGGCATCCAAAACGTGACAAAATATTGGTTTCAAGAAAAGAGATAATTACCCCATCCGTGGCTTGTCGAGTAGGAATTGCATCAATCCATTTTGTGAAGTAGTCTGTGGCTGTCAATATCCATCGATGCTGTCTGATGATGCCGGATGAATTTCCCCGATGAAATCCAATCCCCACTGCTGAAATGGTGCGCTGACCTCAATTGGTTTGAGAGGCAATGGCTGTATTTTATGCTTCCCTTCGAAAATTTGGCATTCATGACAATTCTTAACAACCTTATATACATCTGAAAATAATGAAGGCCAATAATAACCTGCCCTTAGAATCTTGTTCGCTGTGGTTTTCCAAAACAGATGGCCTCCACAGTCACCTCTATGAAAGTCTTCCACAACTCTTTTGGCTTCCTCCTCTACCAAACAATTCAATAACATTCCACCAGGGTCTTTCCAATACAATGCAGAATTTAGTATGCAGAATTTTGCAGCTTTCAATTTCAATGTTCTACTTTTGTTTCTAGGCATTTCGGGAGGTGAAGACAAATGCTGAAGTACGTATAAAATGTCAGCATACCAAGGAGAATAAAGAAACATTTCAGATACCTGAACGGATGAATTCTCCTCATCTTCATCAGACATGGCAGCAATCAAATTTATGTCTAGAACTTGCAAATTCGTTTCAGCAATTAACTTGGCAAGTCCTTGACCTTGATCAGCTTGTTGGTTAAATCTCCACATCATACTCTAGCAACGCAGCAATCCACTTACCCCGCCTGCCTTCTGGATCTGCCTGTACTAAAATATCTTTAACTGCTGCATTAGGAACATAAGCTAGAACATGGGAATGCAATAAATACACACGGAAATATTTCAAGGCCTTTACAAGCACAAGTTCTTGCTTCTCAATGATGTTATATTTTAAGGCTCCATCTCTTATAATCTGACTGAAAAAAGCAATGGGCTTTTCGACACCTTCCCTCTTCTGCATTAATACAGCTGCCAAAGTGTGCTCAGAAGCAAATGAGAACAAAATAAAATCCTGAATATAGTCTGGGCTGATCAAAATAGGAGCTGAAGAAAGAGCTATCTTCACTAAATTAAATGATTTCACCTCCTCTTCGGTCCACTTTACCTGACTGTCGCTTTTTCATCAGCATGCTCGTGATTTCTCTAAGATGCTCTGCAAAATTGGAATGAAGCGACGCAAAAAATTCAGTT